>APFE030071655.1:26813-59715 GCA_000404065.3 Pinus taeda
CCAACATCCCCCCTAAACTTCCTTAAAATTTGAGGGTACTCCCACACGTCCCCCTTGTGCGTCTCCCTACACCTGTGTCTCCTCATCCCGAAGTTTTGGTGGAACATTATTTCAATTGTCAAATGATGAAGTTAATTTAGATGTACCTTGCATCATGTCAAATGATGAATTTAGATATAACATTACATCATGTCAAATGATAGATTCAATTTAGTAATTTATTTTTAGATTTACATCGCAGAAATATAAAATGATAATGGTCTAATATAAAATGATAATTATATTCAGTCTTTATATACACATTCTATAATTATTAAGATTTTCTATTTAATCATTAACATATTATTGGTATTTTATTTTTTATTTTTATATATTAAATTTTTACTAATTTATACTTTTAAAAAATTTATGACTCTGATATCCTTTGTTTCCCGAAATTTCTTTAAATTTTGAAATTGTTTATATACATCCCCTTTTTGTGCATCCCCGTCCCAAAATCTCGGTTGGGAATTAGGACAAACCAATCTTATTCTTTCCTAATAACAATAATTTGTATGAGAATAATGTGTATCATAAAATTATAGTCAAATCTATTTTATACCAGATTCTTAAACGAAATAGCAAATGCAAAATTGATTTTGATCATAGCTGACCTATTTACACTCATGTTATTGGAATCTTGATGTTATATTGAATGTTTTTCTTAATCAACCGTGCACTAACAATATTTTTTTTTGTGTAAATAAATACAATCTCACCATGCAGTGACAAGCCATGGTAACACAACAAACCGCATATAGATCGCGCCTCACTTACTGAATAAAGTCATTTTGGCATCCTGGCGTATATGTCATGTATTGTAAACGAAATGGAGGATATTTAACACCCAAGATATATTAAGCCTTTTCATATGCTACAAGATATACTAAGACTTTTCAACCTTTTCACAGGCCGCCACAAAATTACCAAGGCTTTCCCAGACAGTTAAGAAAATATTTTCTGAAAAACTTGAGGCAAAACTATGCACGGCAATACCATATCAAGTAATCGTGAGCAATCTTAGGGCCAATACTGAGGTAAAGAAATAGAGGAAGAGATCGCTAACTGAAAGTGGCATGGCCTGAAACAGGGGGTTTGAGAACCTGGAAGAACATCGCCGATCTTCAACATTATTTTAAATTTTTTTGATCTTTCTGAATCTTAACATGACCATTGTGACTCTGTAGTCTTTATCTTACGTACACGATAGTCAAATCCCATGAAATTCTTATTCACAATATAAACATTAGGCTGACCAGACCGATTATGCCGTACAGGTTGATTAAACATACAAATGACTCATTTGCTGCAAATATCCAAGCTGCACGCCGGAGATTGTGAGCAGCCGAGATTCGAGTCCTTTACTCGGCGCTGATCCAGGATGGTGTTTCTGAACACGCCTTGATATCCTTTAAATGAGTCCATGCTCTCTAGATTCTTCGACGTCAGAGAGGTCTCGCCTTCGCCGTCTGAGATTTGGCCGGGGGAGGAACCTAATGTGGGTTCCCCTACGCGGCAGATCCCTACTGGTGAATGCATTCCATTTTATTTCGCAAGCGCAGAGCCGCCTATAGGCCGACGCCTCAGTCCCAGGCATCTTGCCCGTTGGGTGGTTTAGGTAAAATTCAGATGAGGCTAGCAATGACAGGTGGTCAAAGTTAATAGGTTTCGTAACAGATGCGGGATTTATGTCGGGCACGTAGAATGTTCACGATGGTTACCCCGCCTCTCGCCAATTCTATTGAGACATAAATTCCAGGTATTGTCCAAATATAAATAAATAAATAAATAAAATATATATATATATAGCTAAAAGATATGAAAATGAATTAATGAATGTGCTCTGTAAGAATCACTGCAAAAACAAGCACAGACGGCATATTTTTTATGTGTTGCGAACCAAGACAGATGACATATTGGCGTATGGTTTAAGAAATAACTTTTTTGGTTAGGGAATTTTTTAGTTTAAGAAATAACCTTTCTGGATTTTGGATTTTTTTGGTCATGGTATCTTTTTTTTAAATTTGGGCATATAATTTGGGATATATAAATTGGGATATATTTTTTTTTAAACGTATTTTTGGATATATAAATGAATTTGTAGTTGTTTAAAATATGTTTTTCATATATAAATGGATTTGAAATTATAATTTTTTATTGTTTAAAATGTGTTTTTGAATGTATAAATGAGTTTAGTACTTAAAATAACTAAAACATTAAAATTCTAAATTACTCAAACTTCCGATTTTAAAAATATCTGCCTAATTTCAAACAAAATTGAGAGGAAAAATATTAAAACATCTGTTACTTAAATTTCATTTAATTTGATACGGTGAAATTCCATTTAGTTTCTTAAATTTCATTTAATTTGATACGGTGAAATTCCATTTAGTTTGATATGGTGTGAATGGACAAGGAAAATCTAGAAATGCTAATCCTTTAATAATAACTTTGTTATAACAAATTGAGACAAACTTACCTATGTAAACTAATTTGTTTGTATAGAGTTTTAATTTGATACGGTGAAATTCCATTTAGTTTGATATGGTGTGAATGGACAAGGAAAATCTAGAAATGCTAATCCTTTAATAATAACTTTGTTATAACAAATTGAGACAAACTTACCTATGTAAACTAATTTGTTTGTATAACTTTGTTATAACAAATTGATACAAACTTACCTATGTAAACTAATTTGTTTGTATAGAGTTTTGTGTTTGTATAGAGAATTTTGTTTCATGGACTTTCAGATTGAAACACTAAACAACTATTTAAATACACTAAACAACCATTTAAGAATAAATTTTTTATTTAAGAAAAAATTCAAAAAAATCAATCCAACATATATATTTTAAATTTTTAACTTAAAACCACAAAACTTCAAACCAACAAATTTTCCTGGCCAATTCTTTCTTCAAAGTACCTTCCCCATAACCGATATCAATAAGAACCGCACAACGAAGTCCCACGATCTATATAGTTGAAAAATGTAAAGGCAAAATTAAAAAGATCTACAGAATTAAGCCTGTGATCTAGTTGAAAAGAAAACGATCTATATGGTTGAAAAACGAAAAGGCAAAGCTAAAAAATCCACATCATTAAGCCTGTGATCAAGCTGAAAAGAAAACGATCTGTTTAGTTGTATAGTTGGAAAATGAAAAGGCAAAATTAAAAAGATCCACATCATTAAGCCTGTGATCAAGCTGAAAAAAAAAAAGAGGCAAAAGAGGATCAAGCTGAAAGGAAAACAGAGAAGAAAAAGAAAATTGAAGAATCTATGTATTGAAACACTAAATTGATTAAGTTATTTATTGAACCCGTAACTGATCTCGAAATAAACTAGAAGGCAAAAAAAAATTGATGAATTCGTCTGATTATATGCAAAACAACCTCATAAGTCTAAGAGCCCTGTCTCTATCCTATTACAACAAATAAGAGCCCTGTCTCTGTCCTATTACAACAAATATTACTTACTTTTTTCCAAGTCATGAATAAAAATTACAACATCCATTAAGCTTACTAAATATATCAAAAATAAAAATAAAAAGGAGAAACATGTGTCACCAAATTATTTTGAGTGAAAGAACTGATAGTTATTTGACCTCAGGTTTGAATTAACTAATTTACAAATTTTAACTCAACTTTTGACCACATTTTAGAATTTCGTTGACGGTTTTTTACCATATTTTAGAATTTCGTTGATGGTAGTTTCATGCATGTGAAAGTGAAACGCTAGGCTGAACCACCAAGGTATAAGAAGCTCGAGAGCAAAACTTCACACTCAAGAAAAAGATACATGCCTTGTCAAACTTGCACACCATTGGCAACAGTTCTATGGAGACTCGATGTGGTTGGTTGCACCTCCAAATGGCATCTTACTTCTAACCAAAGGGCTCATCATATCTCCCCATAACTGAAAGATGTAATTTAGAAGGGAAGATACAACTTTTATTTTGTCAGAGATAGTAGATCTAACTTCTTATAATGTTATTGCAAACCTGTTAAGCCTGGAGAACTGTTGAACCTTGAGCTTCAAGGAATCAAAAACCATTTTAATTTCAAACACGCATCGTGCATGGATCTTGATCTTGTAAAACGCTATGCCCAGATTTAATATGGCTACACCCTCTCTTCAAGTAAAACTAATGTGAAACGAAGTTACAGACAGCAGTAGTTATGGCCAGTTGCAACTCAATGTGGTTGGTTGCACCTCCAAACGGCTTCTTACTTCTAACTAAAGGGCTCATCATAACTCCCCATAACTGAAAATTGTAATTCCGAATGGATTATCCAACTTTTCTCTTATCAGAGATGGTAGATCTAACTTCTTATAATGTTAGTGCAAACCTGCTAAGCCAGAACTGTTAAGCCTTGATTGAGCTTCAAGGAATCAAAAACCATTTTAATTTCAAATTTTAATTTGTAATAAGCTATGCCCAGATTTAACATGGCTACACCCTTTTCTAAAGTTAAACTAATGTGAAACGAAGTTACAGATAGCATCATAGCAGTAATTATGGCAACTCAATGTGGTTGGTTCCACCCCCAAATGGCACCAAAAGGCTCATCATAATTCCCCATAACAGAAAATTGTAATTTAGAAGGGATGATGCAACTTTTATCTTATCAGAGATGGTAAATGTGACTTCTTATAACTTTAGTGCAAACCTGCTAAGCCTGAGGAACTGTTATTTCTTGAGCTTCAAGGAATCAAAAACCGTTTTAATTTCAAACACACATCGTGTATGGATCTGGATCTTGTAATAAGCTATGCCCAGATTTAACATGGTTACACCTTTTCTTCAAGTAAAACTAATGTGAAACGAAGTTACAGATAGCAATAGTTATGGCAACTCAATTTGGTTGGTTGCACCTCCAAATGGCTTCTTAGTTCTAAGTTCTAACCAAAGAGCTCATCATAACTCCCCATAACTGAAAATTGTAGTTTAGAAGGGAAGATGCAACTTTTCTCTTAACAGAGATGGTAGATCTAACTCCTTATAATGTTAGTGCAAACCTGCTAAGCCTGGAGAACTATTAAGCCTTGAGCTTCAAGGAATCAAAAATCATTTTAATTTCAAATATGCATTGTGTATGGATCTGGATCTTGCAATAAGCTATGACCAGATTTAACATGGCTACACCCTGTCTTCGAGTAAAACTAATGTGAAAGGAAGTTACAGACACCAGTAGTTATAGCAACTCAATGTGGTTGGTTAAACCTCTAAATGGCTTCTTACTTCTAACCAAAGAGCTCATCATAACACCACACAACTGAAAATTGTAAATTTAGAAGGGATGATGCAACTTTTCTCTTATCAGATATGGTGGATCTAACTTCTTATTATGCTAGTGCAAACCAGCTAAGCCTGGAGCTGTTAAGCCTTGAGCTTCAAGGAATCAAAAACCATTTTAATTTCAAATACTCATCGTGTGTGGATCTGGATCTTATAATAAGCTACGCCCAGATCTGACATGGCTACACCCTTTCTTCAAGTAAAACAAATGTGAAACGAAGTTACTGATAGCAGTAGTTATGGCAACTCAATGTGGTTGGTTGCATCTCCAAATGGCTTCTTACTTCTAACCAAAGGGCTCACTATAATTCCCCATAACTGAAAATTGTAATTTAGAAGGGAAGATGCAACTTTTCTCTTATCAGAGATAGTAGATCTGACTTCTTATAATGTTACTACAAACCTGCTAGACCGGGAGAACTATTAAGCCTCGAGATTCAAGGAATCAAAAACCATTTTAATTTGAAATACGCATCGTGTATGGATCTGGATCTTGTAACAAGCTATTCCCAGATTTAACATGGTTACACCCTTTCTTCAAGTAAAACTAATGTGAAACGAAGTTACAGATAGCAGTAGTTATTGCAACTCAATGTGGTTGGTTGCACGTCCAAATGGCTTCTTACTTCTAACCAAAGGGCCCATCATAACTCCCCATAACTGGAAATTGTAATTTAGAAGGGAGGATGCAACTTTTCTCTTATCAGGAATGGTAGATCTAACTTCTTATAATGTTAGTGCAAACCTGCTAAGCCTGGAGAAATGTTAATCAAAAACAATTTTAATTTCAAATACGCATCGTGTATGGATCTTGTGGCCCAGATTTAACATGACTACATCCTCTCTTCAAGTAAAACTAATGTGAAACTAAGTTACAGATAGCAGTAATTGTGGTAAATTTGGCAAAAATGCTCATGTAGACCCCATGAAACGAATTGAAGGATATACAATATTTACCCTCCGTTTTCCTGAGACTGTCCAATGGGGTTTTCTTGGTCGGAACACTGAAAACATCGCTGCCCGCCTCATCTTCTTCGTCGCTACTGTTGAATCGCTTGTAAATGTTACAAAAAGAATGATAGGTAACGAATGTAGCCCAGATAAGCGCAACAGGCAGAAAAACACCACCTAACATACATAAGCACAATTGCTTAGGATGAAAATTTCATAAACTTAACAAAGACAAATTCATAAAGAGAAAAACAATTAGGAAATAAAAATGGGTTTGAATAAATGGCAACCGCAAGTAAAACAAATGCATTTTCAGGACATTCAGGATGATTTAAATAAATGAAAACCCCAAATACCTTTAATTTCTTGATCATTGCAGAGCACCATTGCCATTACTGTTTTACCATCAGCCCCCAATACTTGCATCCACAACACTGACACCGCTCTCCGGAGCAGAATTCTCTTCCAGTTAAAAATATTTTCCTCCGATCCAACTACAAAATCAGACTTACCCAAGCCATTGTAATTACAAGTACAAGTAGTAGCTTCATCAAAAGCTTCATCAAACATACGATCTGGACCCATTTGTGGTAGCACCATGTTGAGCTTGGGCACGATTGTTTCATTCACATTTTTTTCATCCATTGCCCCCAACTCGTACAGATGGTGAAGACTTCTGAGCTATAAGCAGATTTCAAAGAGATACCTTAATCAACAAGTCATTGTTTTACAAAGAGTTTTGTGGTTTTGGGCAAGTAAAGGTTTTTCTCGGTTGTCTTGGTAAAAAGCCTCTGAATAAAGTTTTATAATCGAAACTATTTAAAATCAAATTTACTCAAACAAAACATACTTTTGATTCTTTCATACAAAGCCCAATCAGATTTAAAACTAAATTTAATCAAACAAGACAATTAAATGTTATTTATCTCATACTCTTACCGAGAGAAATACCGTATGGTAAACCATGACTTAGAACCCCGCGCAGAAGTAGAAGCTGCGTGGAAGGAAGCTGGAAGGTGCATCGCCACTTTCCCGCCTATATTATGTGCTTTTCCAGGACACAGATTATTGGTCGTTCAGTAATTTCCCGCCTACATCGTGTTTTTCCAGAACACAGATTATTTGGTCGGTCGGCGCAAGTTATGTTTGATGGTATGGGGTTGGGCATAATGAAAACCGAGCAATCACCATCTTGGCTGGAGATTCGGCATTAGCATCTTCCTCGCAAGTTCCTCCTTGTAGGCCATTAGAGATAAAGGATGCTAGTTGGTCAGGCCACATTCAAATCGTGAAGGGTACTAGTTGGTTGGGCAACATTCAAATTTGCCATGGGTTGATTGATTGATTTTGATGACATTCCGGCTGAATGGTGTAAGGGATCAAGAGAATAATAGTACTAGCTTATTTACTCTTTTTAATGTCAGATCTTTAGTTATGAAACTTGATTAGAAAGTTAGTAGTTTTATTGATCTTATTTGGATCTTGACTAGAAGGCTAGTAATTTGATTGATTTTATCTTCATCAAACATATAGTACATGTTGTTGACTTTTAAATTGTTTTCATATTGAATGTGGATATCCTTATAGGTTGCACATTCGATGACAAAATGTCATTCTATCTCCACCATACCCTTATTGCAAAATATGCAAGTTCTCTCTTCCCAAACTTTCTTAATTACCCTCTACCTACCTGTCTCACATCTAAGGTGGTGTGGTCATGTCCCCCTTGTGCAACTAACAACCCTTTTTTTCTTTTAATAGTTGCCCCTAAATATGTTTTCTGACCATGGTCACATGTTGGGCTAAACTCTTTGATGTAATGTGCTTTTTTACTCCTTTTTTACTCCCAGTGTGATTGGTCCTCATGGCGGTCCAAAAAATTTCAAACACAAAATTTGTTATTTCTTCAAGTTGGGCTAAACTCTTTGATGTAATATGCTTTTTTACTCCTAGTGTGATTGGTCCTCATGGTGGTCCAAAAAATTTCAAACACAAAATTTGTTATTTCTTCCTTGGTGTGAAGGCATTCATGTAGTTAGATACTCCACTTACTCAACCACTTTTTGTTTTACTTCATCCATGTTTTCTTCGTACCATATAATTCTTCCTCCATGGCTATCTTGGGCCAGCTTTGGTTATCCATGTTTTCAACCTTCTTTAAATAGCTTATCAACCTTATTATCGTTGCCACCTCCATGCCAGTGGAAAAGTACATGCTTTAGCTAAAAGAATATTGTGGCTTTAACTTTGAGATTGTTTGTAATTAGTTGCTTTTGGATTATTTCTAGTTGTCTCCAGCTGCAAGTTGACATGTTGCTTCCCCATGCTGCACAACCATAGAGAACAATCAAAGTAACCAACAAACCAAAAAGAGTTTTTTTGGTTTTCCAACCCCAAAGTTCAACTTTTTTGCACTTGTTTTGAAGTAAGTATGAGGCTTTTTGTCCTCCTTGTATCCTTTTTGCCCTACGCGTTTCCCAACTAAGCTTGTATTGGAAGTCAATCCCAAGATATTTGTATTCTTTTACTATCTCCAATGGATGGGTTGCCTTCAAAAAGAAAGGTGATTGGTTTATCTTTTCTATTTAAAGAGAAGATCATGAGTTTAGTCTTGGCAGGGTTCACTTGCACCCTCACCTCTTGAAAAAAGTGCTCTAAGGCATTTAAGTGTTCTCTTAATCCATGCTCTGTTTTTTAAATTAGAATAAGGTCATCCACATATAAAAGTAGTTTCACCACATAGCCTATTGAATGGACACCCTCTCCATTTGTTTTGCTTAACAAAGCTTCCAACCTATCAATGTATAAACCAAACAAAGTGGGGGATAGAGGACATCCTTGTTTAACACCAATATCACTACCAAAACATCTAGGCATTCCTTCACTTGTTCTGATTTTAGCTCTAACCTTCTCATCAAATCGATGGATTGCCACTCTATATCCTTCTGGGATACCCAACTATCCCATTTGGTTCCATAGTTTGTCTTTGGATACTGTGTTAAAGGCTTTTTCAAAGTCCACAAAACAACAATAGGTTGTTTCACCTTGTTTGTCCTAAATTTTATCTATCAAATGTCTAAGAGTGACACAGTGATCAATGATAAAGTGCTTAGGTCTGAAACCCATATGCCCTTTTGCAGTTGTTATTTCCCATTAAAACTTGGGTAAGATTTAAATTTATGTTATGAAATTTAAAATTGTATTAGTGTTTATTTATCAAATAATGTTGCAATGTAAATAAATGAATTTTTTTTAAGATAGAGAAACTATCATGATCACACAATCAATTAGTTGAACAAATATTTGAACAACATGACAATCTAGTAAAGCTAGTTAATTGGAGAATATATCTCAACCTAATTAGATTAAATAACCTCCTAGAAACTAGCAACAAACTCATTTACTTACAAAGCATCACACCCAAGACAAGTAACAGTTATAACTCTAACACTCCTCCTTAACGATTATTTGTCTTAATCTTGATCAACAATGTTTATCTATGGTCCAATCTAGGGTTTACAAACATACCCAAAATATTGATGTCCATATAAAGAAACAATCATCCACCAAAATGCATGGGTCACTAGTAGCTGCAATTACCAATCTATTAGGTTGTTCTTTGTTTACATGGTTCATTCAACCATCATATATTCATATATGTATCTTGTAACAAACCTTTTTCATTAACCCTGCATTTTGTATACACATTTGTATGTTGTTAATCTAAGAGCCATGGTTGGTTGAGGTAGTTGAACTATAAACTGAAGAATTAAATGTAACCTTAAATGGTTGCCTGAGGAGAGGATGACACAGATCCATGAGTTTTAAGGGAAGAGGGAACTCGCTTGTTTGAATAGCCATGAAACTACTTTGGAGTTATGACGATAGTCGATTCTTACCTAATAGGGCTATCATTGCCTGACAAAAGTTATGAGACTAGACAATGGTAGTGAGGGGCATAGGATGGTGCTCATCTCCCCTCGAAGATCGAGGAATGGCAGGGCATAGGATGACTCTTTAAGAAAAAGAGAGAATCATCGAAGATGGTGCACAAACGTGGAAAAGGAGAGCAAGGTCTGCGTTGAGAGCATGGAGCAGACTAAGAAGCAAAGGGAGACTAAGCCTTTTCTAAAAATGAAGGATGCAGAGGAAAATATATTACACATAGCAAAGAAGTATGTGAGATTGTTTTAGGAAATTGAATTCCCCTTCTTATTTGATTGGTTATTGTTCTGAGAAGTGTCCAAGATTGGTGAAAATGAGGTGGGAGCTATGGAGCATGATAAGATAAATCCAAGGCACATGTGGAGATAACTATTGAGCCCTGTGCTCTATGAACCTTGGGTGTTAATCCTTGTGTTTATGTTTGAGGCCACTAGATTGTGTGTCTATGCTTGTGAGGTTAATGGGAGGCCTAGTGGATAGCCAAATCATTGTGGTGCTCGTTGTATAGTTGATAAACCACCTAGACATGTTGTGCTTGCTAGAGAGTTATTAATCACCTAGATACTGGAGACAGTTGATAAACCACCTATACAGTGGATTCAATCTCCGGGACTAAACAATACCCCATCTCGATCCTCGGTGAAGCCCTATGAATGGACTCTGAAGAGTAAGTGAGTTATTGTGGTGCTTACTATTAGATGACAATGGACAAACCACTTAGTCAGCAAACTCTATCTTTGGGTGCCTATTTAAATCATTGGTGTGAAGTCCCTTCAACAAGTATTCATTCAAACTATGGATCTAGCTTGTGGGTAGTCAATTGCAAGAAAGGTTGCAATGTAACTAACCTATGGTTTAGTGGAGAGTTGAAATCTATCTTTCAGTTGCCAACCATTTCAATATATTTAAATAAGTATAAAGTTGTGTATATTTGGATCACAAGAGTGATAGCCTTATATGTTAATGATTGTGAATTTGATCTTGTATGTTCATGTGTGAATGCTTGGATATTTTTATTACACTCACTACTAGCTACCTAGGATATTATGGTTTCAATGACTTGTAACACCATGGAGTTGCTACTATATCCATGACTTATAGACTATTTATATGCTTTGAGTTAAATGTATACATGATTATATTGCCAGGTGCTTACCTTAAGAATGTTGTTGTAAGATGTGAGTTCTACAAACATTTCGTGATGCTTTTGTTTGGATTGAAATTCCATTTAATCACTCAGACATTCATAATGTTAAGAAATAAATGATAAACTGCTTAAGAGTGGGTTGTAGATTTGTGAGATATGTCAAAGGTTAAGGTTGAGCCTCAAGCTACGCCTTTCAGGAACTTTTATTTATGGGTTATCGCCCCTTACCTCATAAAATTTTCCCTTTTTCCTACTTCTTTGTGTGTTGAAAGAATCTAAGAATTAGAAAATATAGGGTTGGTAGGAGTGATCACTTTGGGAGACAACACAAATCTCTTCACGAACATATTTCCCTTTTTGTTGCATAAGTATCCAGAGATCCATAATTCTAGGGAATTTGGCAAGGATAACACCCTTGCCCGGGCCAAATTTTCCCTTAACCAAATTTCGCTATATATTCAAGGATTGAGACATTCGAGGGTGGAAAAGGATGTCCATCTCACAGGAGCCCAAATGTCCAAAGGTCCAAATATGTATGTCTTTCATTTGTCACATGGGGGGCACAACACATAAAGTTATGATAGGATCAACATTGCATTGTTGTGTTATATTAGTTGATTCCAGTATTGGGAGGTCTGGGAATTTGGGGGGTGACAAAAGATTACGCATTAGTGCAGGCTTGGATTTGGTTAGGGCCAAATACATTGGTGTCACGGTGGAATGCCAGTATGGTTGTGCCACGAGGGCCAAATCATGGTACATGTGGATGCCACGTGGTAATGTATGGAGACATGGCAGAGTTTGAATGACCAGACTTCTAAAGGCCATAACTTACAATTTCAAAGTCAACTTGTGATAAAATTTGTATCATCAGAAAGCTCCTAACAAGATGAGTATGATGGTGAGGTCAAAACCTAATTCTGCAAAATCCAAAGAAGAAACATTTTGTAACCCCATCTTCATGAGAGACCTTGGGGGTCAGGTTAAAGCAAGTAGGTAACACCTTCCACTACCCGAGATGAGGTCAGGGGGGTGGAAGTGTGGTTACATAGTTGTACATTTAACTCCCCCTATGTCACCATCATCATCATATTGATTTTTCTCGACTCAAACATAACCATGCTCTAGGTTGTGTCAACTTACCCTCAACCATGCTTTGGATTTTGTCATATTACCCTCAATCATACTCTCGATGTCCTTGCGTCACACTCCCAAGGAACAACAATATTCTATAGGAATCCCCATCTCTCTCACAAACTTCATCACATCCTCATGTGATTTCTACTTACCACAAACGACACATCAAGTGTCTTCGAATAACCACAAACCTACACTTACAAAACGATTTTCATATTACCACAAATTACACAGGGGTACACATGCCTCATCAGGATTACATCACAATTGCCTTGAGTACATTCAATGGCAAACTCCACTCATAGAGATACAAGTACATCACACATTTTAAGGACCATTGCATGACTAAAACATAGCATCATGGACTTGCTACAATTACAATGTATGACTCACATAACAACATGGGTATGAACCTGTTATTATTGAACACACCCCATAATCTTGTCCACCATCGATTAATCTTTGCTACTACCACAACCATTATTCTTTATTTTCATAGTGTTTCCAAATGCACTATCTTTGCTACAAGTACTATCTCTTGATTTTCTTGGACAAATCTCCAATGAACTCTCCATTGTTAGCAAGACTTCTCTATCCTTCATGTTGCAAACTCATCATTCTACTACAAAAATTCAACCTGCAACCAATCTTGGTTTCTCAAGTAGGAATAATGCAACTTTCTTACACCACAAAAGGTGTCCATGCTCCTCCCTTCACATGAAGAATTGTCATCACGTACTAGTTGGAAATCAAACATACCACTGATCACTCAAATTAACCAGGAAGTTGTTACATTGTAGGGCCTAACATCAATCTGACCATGAAGACCAATTAATTGACCACCTTATGGACCTACTTCCATCTACCAAGATACATGGGTGTCATCCACTGTATTCGCCAGTTATCTAGATAAGTGGTATGGATACAAAATGTATCCATCTAGTCTTACATTCTTTGCATTTTCCATTCTGGCATTACGATGTACCACTCAACAAACCATTACAAAGCTAAATACATAGCCATAACTCATTTATGACTACAAAACTTCTTGCTTTGCAAACTCGAGAATGACATTCACATAACAAAATAATTGCAACACTTAAAAATAAACATATCAGTGAGAGATATATGATTATCATCCTATTCTGCAGTTGTTCACGTCTTAGGTATCTTTGTCTTCACCATTAATATCTCGAGTCAATGATTATCTTGGACCTCCTTACTTTTCCTATCATTTGTTATAGTAACTAATTCTACCAAAACAACTTTATCTTGATATTGATATTGAGGTCACTAACCTCAATATCTTCATTAACTCCCAAATGTTTTCACCCTAAAATATACTAAACAACAAAGCATGCACAATCAAATGATCAAAAAAAGTTACCCACTTTAATACTTATCCATACAAGTTGAGTACTTCCATGGTCACAACCACATGTCTCGAAGCATTTCTTTGTTACATGCCTCATTTCAACTATGATCACCACACAACCCAAAGGCTAATCCATTTATTTCTCCTACAACAATGCCACGCAGAGGCCCTTTTAAGTACATGTATCGGCTAGGCTTGAAGCCTTTTGCATGGCAAATCATCTTTCTGATACATCAGCCAATAAGGTAATCATGGACAAGTAATATCACAATGCACCTCTGATTTAACCTACTTTACATCCCAAACATTTCACATGTTTCAATGTTGAAATATGAAGTAATATTCTATAAAGACTAGAATCACAATGGAAAATAATCCATGTTTTCAGGGTTCTTTTGCTTCAACGACTTCTTATCTAATTTCCAAAGCGACCCTGCTCATCAAGAAACATAGTGACAAGTAATATCACAATGCACCATCGATTTAGCCTAGTTTACATCCCAAACATTTCACATTTTTCAATGTTGAAGCATGAAGTGATACTCTATAAATACTAGAATCACAATGGAAAATAATCTATGTTACACTGGAACCGCTCCCGAGAGGTGGGAAACCCGTTCCAATGGTTCTTGCGCTACCGGGAGCTTTGGAACTGTATAGGAATGTTACATTTTCAGTAGGAGTTGCAACGGGAACTCAAGAAAGTTCTGGGAGCTTTGAACACTGCTTTTTTTGGAGTTCGACATTCCCTGGGGTTCGGCAATACAAAGGCTATAGAGAATATGTTGAGCTGCCCACAAAACATGAGCATATGTTAAAACCTTCACAGGAAGAAAGTCCAAAGACATCCTTAAAATCAATATCCTTAATTGAGAAACTGGAGCAATCCCTTGATGGGTTAAGGAAGCGCGTGGCACCTCGATGTAAGGGCGATATCTGGGATGTCATGCTGATGAGTATTTCTTTTGTTGTTTATGTATATATATCAAAGAAGATTTTGTGTGCATGTTGTATGTGGCAATCACTGTTTAAACATTAGAGTTGCTTTGCTTTTTCCCTTAAGAATAACTAGAGAAACATGTGTAAAATTGTTCCTTTGTATTTTGAAGCCAAATTGTTTCAAAGACTGATCATGTGTAGAGAACTGATAATGAATTTAACATTTTATATATATAAAAGAGAAAGACTCACAGAGAGAGACACCCAGAGAATATATTTATATATAAGACATTATATATTATTATTTATACTAAATGATTTTGTTCAATCTTAATTCAATTAATATTAATTATTATAAAATAAAACAATTTATTTTATATATTTTTATTATATAATACTACTGTTCTAGGGGAAACTTCTAGTCGTTCCTGACACTCTCGTACCCAAATTCCCAAAATTCCCACATTCGAGATACTCATGCAACATAGAAAATAATCCATATTTTCAAAGTTATTTTACTTTAGTGACTTCTAATTTAATTTCCAACGCGACCCTACTTAGATATATGGAATTCATAGGTTGGTGGTGATATTTTTGGGACCTTGGTTTGCTCTTCGTGTCTACCTGGATGGATTGGTCTCCGCAATTGGATGTTGTGGTGCACCTTCTCGTATATTGGTTAATGTTTTTGGGTTCAATGTAGTTATCTATACCATCCCTTTCAGGTTGACAAAGCTTAAAATCATGGAATACACCTACAATTCTCTCTTTGGTTCGTTGGTTCACGACTATTTGCTACAGGAAATGGCTCTCTCTTTTGTTTGGAATGATCGAAGTAGTGACTAACTCGTTGGTTCATGGCAACTTCTCTTGCTGGTGTTTTCAAGTGTGGCAACATGGTCCTCGAGATGGTTTTGGCATTGCAAAAATTATGCCTCTTGACTACATCTCTTGTCGTATTTTTTTACTTTAGCGAATGTTTGGTTTTTATTAGATGTAACTTTGTCTCCTGGTTATGGAGGGCATAACTCACGTCACTTAACTTTTATGCTTGTGCTTGTTGTTAGTAGACTCTTTATAATTGATATATGTTGTAGCATTGAGGAGACCTCCACTCCCATGTCATTATTTTTTTGCAAACACGGAATATGTGATTACACAGTACACTATCTTTTTACGGTCCTTCACAATTTTGTCTACCGGCACCATGTAGGTTTCTCCTATTACTTTGTGGGTTGTTGATTCCTTCACAGGCCTACCAAGCTCCTTCTCGAGATTACACGACGAATTTTACAAACAACTACTTTTACTATCAACATTTTTCCTTTTCCACACTGGTTGCAAGTAGGTTGCTTTGTGGCGTTTTACTTTTCCACACTGGCTGCAAGTAGGTTCCTTTGTGGCGTTTTATTTTCTTCGATCAACCATAGGTAGAGGATAAGAGATCTCAACCTTTGAATTCTTAGATGAAACTCTCATGCAACAAGGTAGCTCTCTTATACAATGACTGCTCTTATCTCCACGTTGCTAGAAAACAATTGTCTTTCTCATGTGCGTCTTAACGCTGAAACACTTTTATTTGGCCTTTTGGGGTTGTCTAACTATATGTTATGGAGTATTTGGTTGGAATATGGTAAATTTTTTCGTTTAAAATTAATACTAAGTTTGTTGTTTAAAATGTGTTTATAATTGTATATATAGATTTAGTGTTGGACATTTGTTTTTTGTTTTGTTTTTTTTTTTTTTTTTGGGTACATTTTGATTATAAAAAATTCACACTTCAAACATTATAATTCCAACACCAGTAAAACCTTCAAAATATATATAAAATTCAGGCAAAAACCTTCCAAATGTATAACCGATAGACTATGGCCTTTTAATTCAAATTCAGAATTTAACACATGCACGCAGATACAATTCTCTTCATTGCATGCAAGCTCCTTCTTCAAGAGTATCAGGCTCTTTGCTACACGGGGGAAATCGAAGATAACAATGGTAACATTGATGGCCTCCCGCCGTTCCCAATGCGACCACAGGTGACAAGACTTGCGTCCTGAATGCGTTAACTGTTGACTTAAATGCTGAGTACGTTTATCAGATATTTTATGGGGATGTTTAACCGAGTATGCCGGTTAGGGTTTCCACCTGCCGGTTCCTTTCGCACGGGCTCTTACCTTTTGTCAAACCCGTCCCGCTCTTTTGCCATTTGACACTCCTCCGCTGCGCCGAATGTTGCTCTGCTCTGTGGGAACACTTACTTCTCCGCCGCTCTGGTTTCACACTGGTTCAATGGATGCCTTTAGTCCTCTGTCGTTATGGAGGTAGGGTTGCAGTGCCCTGCAGAGACACCTTCCGCTCTGCTCTGTGTTAATATGTTGATTTGAGGTTTGTTAGGCGGATTCATTCATTTACATATCGTTCCTGGTCGATTAATTGATGGGTTGCTTCATGACAGGGTTTCCACCAAACATTCGCGCTCCGGTTCCACTGCCAAGGTAAATTTTGGTTCCCTGATAAACTTCTTTGTCGCTTCTTTTTCACACCCTGACACCCTCGCTCCGTGTCTTCAGGGGCAAACTGGTTCTTTCAGTCTTCGACTCTGCCTCCTCAGTTTCAGGTGAGCTTCTGCACTTCTGTTAGCATTCGCTCGTTGTTTTTTTTTCTTTAATGGTTATTCTGTTGGTAAACGCTGCTAATCCGTCCTTATTTCATTTGCAGGTGGCTAATTACCGTTGGGCTCTGTGGTTTAGCGTCCTCCACGACCTCTGACAGTCGTTCACGCCCTCCAGTTCTTTATTCCGGGTAGGGTCTTACCATATCAGTTTCTATAGAGGTTTTTGAGGTTTCTTTTTGGTCTTTAGTCTGTCGCCTGAGCGATGAATTGGATAGTCTCCTGGATTTGTGTAACTCTCCGGTCTTCTTGTACGTTGGTCTGTGTTATCGAAGTCTTCGTTCTGCAATGCGGTTTCTGGGTTGTTTGAAACCCCTGTCCTGTAGATGATTAATAGCGTGCTTCGAACCCTGGTCCTGTAAACTTGATGTTTGTTTAGTTCTATCAGATGGTATTCGATTACTTCAAACCCTCGTCCTGTAGTATGAATGTTTGGTCATTAGGAACTCTCGGGTTATCTGAAACCCTTGTTCACCGACTCTGTTGGTGTTTTCTCGCTGTAATAATTTTGGTTTATTCCGTTTGGTTGTATCATATATTTGTTCGAAACCCTGTTTCGGGGTTCTGTTGAATGAGCTTTTGTGTCTCGAAAGGGACGTGAGACACCTGGACTGTGTATAATTTGTAACTGATAATGAAATGATACAACTTATTTGATTTCACACCGGCATTGCTTTATTCATAAATAATGTGAGGGTTTTATGGGTTACCTGAAGTTTGTTTACGCTCGCAGTTCCTCGTTCTCCTCTGTCTGGAAGAAATATTTATATGTCTGCGCTCTGCATTTCTCGTTAACTCTCTCTGTCTGAAGTTTGTCTGCACTTGAAATTGCTCGTTCTCCTTTGTCTGGAAGTGATTAATTATGTATCTGCACTCTGCTCTTCTCGTTAATTCTCTCTGTCTTATTATTCCAACGCAAATTTAGTTACACACATAATTATGTATTGATGCATGAAATTTGTTTTTACAGGGGTGATTCAGTGAAGAAAATAAAATAAAATGTTTATTTTGAAATGACTGTATCTCTTTGTTTCCCTGTCTGAGGAATCTTTTACAATGCTTATCTTTTTCCTTTTATTCCCTTGAGGCATAACTGTTCTTTGCTCAAGTAGAACTGCCCCAACAGAATTGGTAACTGTCCAGCAATTTATAACTGTTTCTAACTAACACATTTCATAAAGACACTAATTAACTATCAACCTACTTTCTGATGCTAATTCCTATTTAAAAATAACAGTTCACAATTTTAATTGACCTGGTCCTAACGACCTTCTGAAAAATAAAATAAATAAATAAAGTAAAATAACTGACAAGTCTAACACCTGTCCAGCTATGCTTGTATGATTATGTGTCCTTGTCTTTCCATGAGACCGTCAACCACCTTCTGTCTCCTCGGAATTGGATGCTCCTGCATCAAACATCGAAGCACATCGAAAGTGCTCCTCGGCGTCTTACAATATAGCTCGTCAACTTGACTAACTAGAATGATAACCTCCTCTCCAATCACGTCTAAGTCTTTGCAACACCTTTGTGAAGACTACTACTCATGTTAAACTCAAATCGTGACAATGGCTCTTTAGAGAATTACTAATTCTCAAATCTTTCACACTGATCAATTTCCTTTTGCTGGTAGATCAAATGGTGACAATGGCTCTTTAGAGAATTACTAACTCTCAAATCTTTCACACTGATCAATTTCCTTTTGCTGGTAGATCGTTGTTAGAATCTAGTAACAACATCAGTGCATTAGCAACAAATGTGGTCAATGCTTAAATGATGGACAAAAAACTTACTCTACGACAAATATCTACTCTCATGATGTCCTTGAGCCGGAGGGAGTCAATTTGAGGCGTGTTTTTATACTAATTTAAAATTTGTATAGGTACACTTGTATTAATTGAATAATGTTTTAATATGAATATTTTTTAAGATAGAGAAATTATCTTAATCGCAACTAGTGGAACACATCTCTCAACAATACACCAATTTAGGAAAATAGTTAATTGGAGAATATATCTCAATCTAAGTACATTTAACAACCCTCATACAAACTAGCAACAAACTCCTTTACTTAGAAAGTTAGTAGAAATTATAACTCTAACAATGATTCACTATTATTAAACATCCATGAAAGTCCACATCTATCATGCACCTAGAAGGATCAAATCTGTCGAGGTGCAAACCTTCTTTTTGGAGTGTAAAATTTGAGGAAAGGTTTGCACCTTGAGGGATTTGATCCCTCTCGGTGCACAATAGATCCAGAGTTAGATGGATCTAGGTTGGCTCCGATCGAGGGCAACAATGTCACATTTCTAGATTATATTGTTGCGTATATGTTTGGGACAAGTCTACAAAGGCAGAGGAATTGCTTTGATGGCCACTTTTGGCTGGAATCCGGGCAAAAAAAATCAACAAATCTTGCAGAAGCAGTGTTTAAATCATGTTTTGAAGGTGACAATGGATTCAGCACCATCAAAAACCTCCAGGGCATCCAAAATCTTGAAATTTAATAACTTTAACTTGGATTTACAAAAATCCCTCATTTATCAAAATATTACCCAAATTTTCATGATTTTTAGGGCAAAAATGCTGGTTAGACTACATAATATGTTTGAGATAAACTTCATACTTTGAGATTTACATTATGTTTCCTTTACTTGACATGACCATATCACTCTCTTCTTTAATATAGTTTGTGTTGCTTAGCTTGAACGGTTTTTACGTTTGTGTTCAGGTGCTTTGAGTGGTTTGTGTGTTTGTGTTTGGATTTGGATGGTAATATTAGTGAATGTTAAAGTTGTTGTGTTCTATTTCTATATGTGTATGTAATTGTTTGTTTGTAATTAGGTGGTGGCATATTGCACATCTATTTCATTTAATTTTAGGCATCACAACTTTTGTCAACTAATTATTTCTTAATAGTGTCCCTCTAGGTATTACTAAATATATCTTGAAGAGTAGTTTTAATAATTTACTTGGTTAAGATTACTCTTGAAATAATTTGTTCAATTGCTAATGTTTGATATAATTTATTTTGTTGATTTTATTTTATTTTTAGTATGTTTTGCAAAGTCAGTCAATAATGTTTTTTGATTTTTTTTTAATGAGTGGCTAGATTTGCAAAATCTCTACATTATATGTTTCTCCACAATTATCACATCTAAAGTTTCTATATATCTAGAAAATGGATATTGAATAACATTATGATGAAATTTTTTGAGAGACATTTGTTTTGAATGTTTATAAATATATATTCCCCCCTAACAAATATTTTGAATACATTGTTGTATGTAATTATTTATTAGTAATTTTAAATATATGTAATTGTCTATTAGTAATTAGTTGATGATGAAGAAGAGAGATGATCTTGTTAAGAATTAATTTGCACTTTGCAGAATGATTGATTCTGCATATCTATTTATTTAATGCTAGATATCACAACTTTTGAGAGCGAATTAATTCTTCATAGTGTCCCTCTAGGTATTATTAAATATATCTTGAAAAATATTTTTAATAGTTTATAGTGTCAAGATTACTCTTGAAATAATTTGTTTCTTTGCAAATGTTTGAAATAATGGATTCCCTTCAAGAATATATCGATTTTTTTGTTATCTATAGTTTGTTTTGCGAGGTCAAGAAATAATGTATTTATTTTATTTTATTTTTAATGAGTAGCCAGGTTTACAAATTCTTGAAATTATCTGCTTCTCCAAACAATTATCACATTTCCATTTTTTATATATCTTAAAAAAGGATCTTGAATAGCATTTTGATAATAAAAAAAATCAAAAACCATTTGTTTTGAATGTTTATAAATATATATTTACCTTTAATAAATATTTTGAATATATTGTTCTTTGCAAATGTTTGTTAGTAATTTTGAATATATGTAATTATCTATTAATAATTAGTTGGAGATGAAGAAGAGATGCAATCTTGTAAGGAATTATTTTTCACTTTGCATGAGGATTGATTCTGTGCATCTATTTCATTTAATCTCAGGTATGGTGACTTTTGACAATTAATTAATTGGTAATAGTGTCCCTCCAATATTACTAAATATATCTTGAAAAACATTTTTAATAATTTACAACCTCAATATTACTCTTGAAATAATTTGTTCTCATGCAAATGTTTGAAATAATTGATTTTCTTCAAGAATATTTTGATGATTTTTTTAACTATAGTTTGTTTTGCAAAATCAAGAAATAATGTATTTTTGATTTTTTTTAATGAGTGGCTAAGTTTACAAATTCTCTAAATTATCACATCTCCATTTTGTATACATCTTACACATGGATCTTGAATAACATTTCGATGATTTTTTTTAAAGACAATTTTTTTTTTTTAATATATCTATTCCTCTTATAAATATTTTGAATATATTGTTGTTTGCTATTGTTTGTTAACACTTTTGAATATATTTTGAATATGTGTAATTATCTATTAATAATTAGTTAGAAGGGAGGTAATCTTGTCAACAATTAATTTGTAGTTTTCGATTCTGCACAACTATTTCATTTAATTCCAGGTATCACAACATTTGACAACTAATTAATTCTTAAGAGTGTTCCTCTAGGTATTACTAAATATAGCTTGAAGAGCATTTTTGATAATTTACTAGGGCAAGCTTACTCTTGAAATAATTTGTTTCTTTGCAAATGTTTTAAATAATTTATTTCCTTCAAAAATATTTTGATTACCTTTTTAATCTATAATGTGTCTTGCAAAGTCAATAAACAATGTATTTGATTTTTTTATAATGAATGGCGAGGTTTCTTCTCCAAATAATTATAATAGATTTGAAGGATTAGAAACTGTTACAAACAAATTTCA
Source organism: Pinus taeda (assembly GCA_000404065.3). NCBI lineage: Eukaryota > Viridiplantae > Streptophyta > Pinopsida > Pinales > Pinaceae > Pinus > Pinus taeda. Next base: position 49,151 of record APFE030071655.1, read on the forward strand.
AGAAAGAAAACCACACATGTTTATTTTTCCCTTAGGAAAAATCGTATGACAGACATGTTTATTGATGACATTGTTATAGATAATTAGTGTAGGGTTTTATTATACAAATTATTTTAATGTTAAGATTTATTATGAAGTAACTTTTGTAAAATAAATTAATCTATATTTTTCCATAGACAATTTGCTTTGAATGTTTATAAATATTTTTCTACTAATAAGTATTTTGAATATATTGTTGTATGCAATGTGTTTCAATGTTTTGTATTGATTAAATTTTGAGCTAAGGTTAAGAGAAAGTGATAGATGAGAAATCGTGTTAAAATTAAAATTAAAATGATACAATAGACTCAAATGATGTAGTTCAAGGACATTTTAATTTTAACTTACATATCTCATAAAAATAATTTTCTAATCAAGATTCATTCATTCTTATAGAATTTCATCTTGTGAATTTTACTTTATTATATTTACAAAAGATTAATTTATTTCATGGATTGTTAGATAGGTCATGTATAGAACTGTAAAATATTCAAATTTATGTCAAAGACCAACATGATATTTACTAAAATTGTACAATATTCGAAATTGAAATTATGAGAGTGCAATTACCTTAATTATTTAACTACCTCTTTCCTCTTTCATTCAATCTTTGTAGAGTATATTTACTATATTTGCGTTGGGATAGAAATTGGAATGTTCAATATGTTTTTGTTGTAATTATCTTTATTTAAATTCAAATGCATAATTGGAATCAATAACATCTTGTATAAAACATTTAAACTTTTAAATTTACATCAAAGATAGGCATAATATTTACTAAAATTGTACAATACTCTAAATTGAAATTATGAGTGTGCAATTACCTTAATTATTTAACCTCTTTCATTCAATATTTTTAGAGTATATTCATTATATTTAGGTTGAAGTAGAAATTGAAATGTTCACTATATTTATGTTGTAATTGTCTTTATTTAAATTAAGATGCATAATTGGAATCAATGCCTTGAAAATCCCATTGGGCATCTAGATTATGCATAGCTTAATCTTTTTTAAACTATTAAGCTTACAGAATAGTAAGTCAAATTGGAATTCCGTAGGACATCCAATTGGTAGTTTACTGACACATTACTTAATTTCTTTCTAGCCCCCTTTTATCTCACACCACTAACATTGAATTTCAATTTCTTTATGAGAAGAGCCCTTAAAGTAAGATCCCACTCTATCTGGAAAAGAAAAGAAAACAGAACAAAAGAAAATAGAATTCATTCCAAACCAATTTATTTTAATTGTTTGGATGTTAATATGACTTTATGAGCTTCAAAAAAGGGTTAACTATTCTAATTTTTGGAGATGTGTTAAAATTTACTTAAATAAATTTTTATTGTATCAGGATTTGTTTGTTATTTAAAATGTAATTTTTAAATATATAAATGAATTTAGCATCTTGAAAAAACTTTTTAGGTAGCTTCATTGTGTAGAGATCAAAATTCAAATTTTAAATCACAATTTAAATTTATGTGAGAGAATAGGTTGTTAAATCTACAGAGTTGGAGCCTCATCAACACCTTTTAACAATTCTAAAGATTGGTATACTATTAATTTTATTTTGTATTCTTATATATTACTTTCATATAATATATATATAATATATATTATATATAATATATATATATATATATAAATGATGATGATGATAGATGAATATTTGTTATTGGGGATTTAGAGACCTTGAAAGAGCCATAAAGTTTAGCCTGGTTGTTTGTTTTCCTTCCCAAACCCCGAGCATATCTAATTTCAGTTATTCCAACAGGATTGTATAAAATCTCCCCCCTCTTGTCACCCATATTTCCTTAGTTGTTGATTATGCATGCATGCCGTGAATTTCTTATTGTTGTAGCTTTAGTGCATTATTATTATTATTTTATTATTTTTCTTTCTTTTTTCTTTTTTTGCACGGTGAGTCGTTGTAATGTTCCTAATGGAAAAATAACAGTAAAAAATAGAGATATGCACTACGATACAACATAAGAATTTTGCACATGCATGCATAATCAATAAACTAAACAATATAGGGGTGGCAAGGATTTTATACAATCCCATTGGAATAACTAAAATCATATATGCTTGGGGTTTGGGAAGGAAAACAAACAACTAGGCTAAACTTTATGGTCTCTTTCAAGGTCTCTGAATCCAAAAATACAAAGGTATTAAAGACATGATCATGGGGGACTCATTGATAACAATCATATATATTTCTAAACATGGCAGTCCAAAGGACAATCCTCTCTCCCAAAACATAACTAGAATAAAAAGTTTGGCAAACTCCTTCCTCTCTAAGGAATTTTACCACGTTCTCAGAAGCAACAACCTAGAAGCTAATATGGAGGCAAATAAAGCTTGTACATTAAGAGAAGCCATCTTAGACATAAATGGTTCTCTTAAACTTAATCTTATTCCATAAGGACCTATGATCTCCCCCCCCCCCACTCTAAGTTTGACCCTGTGATTTTTCTTGTCCCTGGGCTTGAAATTATGGTTCTTCTCGAATCTCCTCTTGCTCCCTTCTAGGATACGTTTTCCCCTTCTCTCTTATTTATAACCACCTCCTTGCCCCTCCATAATTTCATCTCCCCTCCGCTTATCCCCCTATTTCCCTTACCCACCTCCTTCGCTCTTCCTTCCCCCTAATCTCTTTCATTCACAACTGATGGTTCCTCATTATCCATTTCCATCTTATCGTCATTAATGTGACAATTAATATGCCCACTATCAACATTGTCCTTGAAGTGGTTGTTCATGGTTTCCATTGTCATGTAGTGGTGGTTCACTCATACTCACATGCTCACACTGTTGATAATCTTAGGCCAAATCCTTGGAATTGTTGAAGAATGTAACTAGGTTTTGTCGTCATAAATGTATAAGTCTCAATATAACGTATTTGTCAAAAGAAATAAAATGAAAAGTTATCATTATTAAAATTGACTTATTAAAGCAAGGGGTTCATGCTTGGGTCAATTATTTTTAGGTCAAAGCCTCCATTGCAGGCTTATAGGGTTTGTGTCAAGTGTCATTGTCCATGTGATAATGTAAATAACCCTTCTTGGGAATTATTTGTCAAGAAATAAATTTATTTTCTATTAAAATAAGTCCTCTAGGCCTTCTCCACCAAGTCGGCCTAAATCTGGGCAGTAGAATCACTATATAAAGGCAGCAACTCGACCTCAGTTGTCACTCACTAACAACAAGTTAAATCTGCAATTTTTGGGGCCAAAAAAAAGTGCAAATTTCAAGGAAGAAGAGGAAGAAGGATAGTAAATGAGAAGGAGGTCTCTCACAAGCTTAAGAAGTCAAAATTTTCTCTTTATTTCCCACATGTGTGAAGTTGTGCAGCTATTGGAAGGGGGCCGAAATTCTGCAGTAACTGGGAGGCTGAAATTCTGTAGCTGGGGGTCAAAATTTTGCAATTGGAAGTCAAATTGCTAGATTGTTGTTGGGCAGAAGCTAGAAGATAAGAAGAAGACTAATACATCATATTGGAAGGTTGACTTGGTGGAGGAGGAAGGTCTATTGGTCTAGGGTCATGGTCCATCTCAATTTTGAATTGCTTAAGGAAGAGTTCTTGATTGGGTTTTCCCCTATATAAGGGTTTTAGCCCTTGTTGTCTGCCTACATCTGGTGTCCCTAATCTTCATGTTTTGCTTTTGATAATTTCTTGATGAAATAAAGATAAAAGAAGAACATAAGAAAATTAATAAGTGTTTGGTCAATTTAGTGTGTCCTAAATTGCTACATTAATTGTCAATCCGGGATTCGTAAGCTGACGAAGTGTGGCGCACTATATGTGTAAGATAACCTATTTCTTACTTTTGTCGTTTTTTATTTTTATGTTGTTTTGGGGGTTTTTATCTTTGTTTATGGAATTCCTATTCCTAAATTTCTAGAAGGCAAGTATGGTTATAAGTTTTAAGGCAATTATGTCCTTTATAAGGGTTCCCAAAACTTAACACTTCAGAAGGTCTTAGAACATACTAGTGAAAAATAACACGTGAATCAAGAATGAAAAGATGTTGCTAATTAAAACAAGTAATTAATGAACTACTGATTATGAAACTATCATCTCTGCTGCTATCTAAATACAGAAAATTGATTTAAGCTACTGCACTCAAGGAAATCAAACATTGCAAAGAAAGTAAAACTAAAATCAAATTACATCATCCATATTTCGATCTCTTGCCAGTTAGTCTCGCTATGGCTTTCAGAGGTAACCGTCAATGAAATGAGCAATCTAATTATCTAATTGCAGAAAAGTAAACTAAAATCAAATCACAACATCCATATTTCAATCCCTCGCCAGTTAGTCTCGCTGTGGCTTTCGGAGGTAACTGTCAATGAAATGAGCAATCCAATTATCTAATTGCAGAAAAGTAAACTAAAATCAAATTACAACATTCATATTTCAATCCCTTGCCAGTTAGTCTCGCTATGGATTTCGAAGTTAACTGTCAATGAAATGAGCAATCCAATTATCTAATTGCAGAAAAGTAAACTAAAATCAAATTACAACATTCATATTTCAATCCCTCGCCAGTTAGTCTCGCTATGGCTTTCGGAGGTAACTGTCAATGAAATGAGCAAGTTGATTTCTAACTAACTTAACAAAGAAAATGAACAAAACTAAACTCAACAAAATAGAACTGGAATTAAAAGAACTAAGAAAAGCAAAATCAGCAAAGGATCAATTCCATATCACTAGTTATTATGAAAATTATATACAAATGCCCGGGCTGCCTACTCTATCTTGAAACATGCACACACTGATCAGCGTTATACAAAGCTTGTAGAATCATGAACAACAGTAAAATGTTAGAAATATATACACAAATGAATAACTATAAAACATATGCAGTGAGAATAAAGAAACGATGCATAAAGACTATACAGCAACAAGGGAAACGAAACCTCAGTGTGCAGGGGCCCTCTGCACAACCTCGGCCAATAGGCTATCAATCCAAAATCACGTTTACGCAAGCATGTAGAACAGAGTCTTCTTATATATATCTCAAAACACAGTTACAACAATAAACTAGTATCACGACACAGTGAGTTCTTAACAGCAAACTTACATTCAAAAGACTAACTATCATGCGTATAGGAACGCGTTATTTATAACAAAGGTTACATAACTGTTTTTCCTGGAAAACTACGTGAACAGAGGACACGTGAAAAACAATATCCATGGATTTAGCATCATGGTCGCCGAGGTTATGCAATCTTATTGAAAGCGGTTGTTGGATCCACATCGTGGTCAGTCTACAGGTGTCAGCATGCCTCCAAAGATCTAGAAATGGTCACAAAAGCCTTCACGTGTTTGAAAATGGAGTCCTGTTGCCGTAGGACTCTCCTGTTTGACCACCGCTTGACCACCATTGACCACGACCTTCTTTGATGAATCCCACTGGATCAATGGGACTTGACCCATGTCCAGCTCATTTCCAACTTGCCCATGTGGCTTGCTTTACCTCGTGACACCTGCAACCTGTAGTTTAACAAAAATAGCTGCAGAAAGTTGAACCAACTGCGGAAAGTGACAAGATTCCGCAACTCATAAGCAAAAATCTAGTTCAAACAACAACACAAAGACATAGTCAAAAAACCACTTTAAATGCTCTATTATGACTAATATGCAATGATATTGGTAGCTTAGGAGGTCCAGGTGAATGGAAAGAAGCTAGAAAAATGTGTAGGAAAGATGCAAGTTCGGGGCTCAACAATAAGAACATATGAATATACACACTATACATTTTGATTACATTGTAAATTTATGAAATTGCTAGTTTATGTTTTGGTTCACTTTTACTATTGCATTAATTGTGTGAGCGCTAGCAAGTACAGTATGGTAGAGATGTTGTAATGTAATGTAATGTCCTATAAACATTTTGACTCCGTAAAAATAAAATAATAATGGAAATAATAAAATAAAAGAAGTGTTTAAGGATGTATAATAGTCAATCTATAACAACCTTTGAATCTCATATATCACTTGTAAGTTTAGATTATTGAAGTGACACAATTACAATGACTAACATTAATGACAAATTCAAATTATTGTAGTACTTTTTAGGTAGTCATATGTTTTTTTCTTGGACTAAATTAGTCATTCACGCTAGTCATTTTTAGTTGTATTACTAATTAGCTAGTCATATATTTTAACCCAGGACTAAATTAGTGATTTATATTAGTTGTTTCTAGTTGGGTCACTTAAGATTGTTGATTTTTGGTAGTATTCACTTGGAAAAGTTGTGGTGACTAAATTTTTTAGTCACCTAGCCACTAATTTCTTATTTTCTACTAGTGCTTTGGAGGGTTCTGCTTGAGTGGTTTTCTCCACTCTCTACTCCTCAAATTGTGGCTACTCCACAACATCCTAAGGCTCCTTTGGAGATAAAATGTCCTCCTCTTGTGGGATCTGAAGCTCCCTCTCAAGAGAGCATTACATGGCTTTGTCTTCATCAAATTTGACATCTCGTCGAACAACTGTCATTTTGAGGGATGGAAAATACACATGATATTTGTGGGGAGTTTCTGTGTAACCCAAAAGTACCCCAACTATGTTGTCGACTCTAGCTCCTTCCTTGGTTCTTTGGAGACATGGAAATAGACAGAGGCTCCAAATATCCTCAAGTGCGTACATCTGGGTTCCTCCCCGAGAAAGCCTCCTCTGGTGTGATCATGCCAATAATTCGATGAGGACTCCTATTCTGCAAAATACCGTTGTGTTGCATGCTTCAGCCCACAAGTGCAGAGGTAGGCTTTGGTCATGCAACATCGCCCATGCTACTCCCACAATGCTTCAGTTCTTCCTCTCAGCTACCCCATTCAGCTATGGGTTGTGGGGTGTTGTCAACTCTCGTTGAATGCCTTCTTTTGCACATAAATTATCAAACTCATTCGACACATACTCTCCTTCATTATCACTCCCGAGAGCCTTCACCTTCTTCCCCGTTTATTTCTCCACCAATACCTTGAATACTAAGAACTTGGAGAAAGTCTCATCCTTCTTCTGCATTAAAAATATCCAACACTTTCGTGAGTAGTCATCAATAAAGATGACAAAATACTTGTGCCTGGTAGTGGAGGCTGTCGATAAAGGTCCACATACATCAGAGTGCATCCTTTCAAGGACTGCATCTGTTCTATTGTCCCGATCATGGAAAGTGGCTTTTGTGTACTTCCCCAAGGTACACCCTTTGCATGTATCATGCTGCTCTAGTGCACCTTTTGGGAGTCTTGTGTTAATCTGTTGCATGATCTTCAAAGCGCCATGATACAAATGGCCAAGTTTTCTGTGCCAAAGTTCACCGACATCGCGATTGTGTACCTTCTACTCCTTTGTGCTTAATGCAGCATAATCCTCCACATATAGCTTGTGTAGGTTCTTCACACGAACCTCAATCTGCTTCACCTATTGTCTTGTGTCTATGTGTCCCAAGGATGCCTTTCCTTTGTTGAAAATCACATCGTAACCACGCTCTTCCAAAAATGTAACGAAGACAAAATTCTTCTTTAGACCCGAAACAAACATCACATCCTTGAGCCTGAGAGGGGAGCCCGACTCCCTCTGAAACGTGACCGTACCAATCCCAGTCACATCATAACTTCCATCATCTCCCATCTCGATGTGCATCTAGAGATCCTTCTCCTCCAAAACACTGAAAAAATATTTATTCCTCGTCATATGAAACAAGGCACTTTGTCGAGATACCACGCCCTTCACATCACTGTGTTGGCCATGCATGCAACGAGAGTAAAATCAAGCTTGAATTGTGAAGCCAAATCTTCACTCGATGCTCCTCCTGAGGTCTTTTTTCTTGTATTCTTGCGTGGACTCTTCGTGGCTTAATGCCCGTATTCATGACAGTGAAAGCACTTGATTTTGAACAAGTCTTTCTTCTTTCCCCCTTGAGTAGATTCTCCTTTGGATTGGGATTTCTTCCCTTTCTATTTCTTTGCCTTTCCAACCAAAGCACAATTATCCTCATCCTAATCCTTGGATGAAGTCCCGTCTTTGGTATTCTGCCTTATTTCCTCCTGTACCAAATCAAACCATATGTGTTCCCAATCTAGTAGTTTCTCCTCCCATTCACCAAATCTTGGTGGTTGTGCCAGCTCTTACGAAGGCATAAAAGGGCTAGGCTCACCAAATCATCCTCCATATAGTAACACCAACTTAACCAAGTTCATCATGACATTGTGTGAACCTGCTGAGGTGCAGTGGAATGGTCTCGTTCCTCTGCATCTTGATATTTCAAATCTTGTCCTTGAGTGCCAACTTTTTGCGGTCACTATTATTCTGTAACAAATATGTCAGTGCTTGCCAAATTACATATGGAGTTTCTTTCCCATGGATCTTCGAGACAATATGGTCTTGTACTCCCTCCATATGATCCTCCTCGTCTTGGCTACACACTTATTTCATCCTGCTAGATCCTTAGCATCAAATGTTGTGGGTTTCAGAATATCATTATCAATGAATTCCTTCAACCCATTATCCTCCAGTATGTCTCCATGTGATCCTTCCATGCAACATAATTCGAGCTTCCCTTAAGGGCATACTTGAGCCTTAGTCCATTGAAAACCATCTTCTTAGTCTTGAAGAAAACCAACAACTCTGATCTACAAATTTGAATCTCCTGCAATGACAACTTTGAAATCTTTGCTTTAAAGCGATTCCAACTCTGATATCATGTAGAAATTAATGTGCAGATTCAAAAACTGCTCATGAAATTTTCTAAATCATGAGACTTGAAGCTACTCTACTGACCCGCGAAAGTTAATTCACCATATAGAATAAGAATCATAGACATGCAAAAGGAAACATCACACATGCACATATATTTATTTAGGGGAAATCAACTACTCAAAACCACTTACTATCTATATTGCATTAATAATTAGAGAATAAAGATGAAATACATATTCTTGATCAAGCCTGAGCACACCCTACATGAAGAATTCCAACCCCCACTCCGGTTATCAGTTTTAGTTTTAAATCCAAGCATTTAGTTTTAAATCCAAGCATGATAGAAATTCTAAAATCTAGAAATGACAAGATTTTCTGAAAACACAAATTTAGAGATTTCACAACTGCTAAAATTGTAGAAATAAAACACAACAAAATTATGACAGCCACACATAGAAAAAACACAGTGATTTTTGGTCAATGTGACCCTGGAAAAACCCCCTACAACTCTTGGGGAAAACCAGTTTGAGAGCTCTTCTTTATTTCTGAAAATGCTTTTACAGAGAAACTGAAATACATAGTAGAAATTCTAGCAACCACAAATTACAACTTATCTCGATTTTTGTGCTTGAAATTTGCCTAAAAAATCGTGCCAATCAGCAAACTATCAAAATAGAAAATTTTCCAACGATAAAACATCATTAAATTTTGTATGACTTGCCTCGAAAATTGTGCCCGGAACGGATTGTACGGACTGTACAGATTTCAACAGTACAACTGCCTCGAAAATCGTACCCAAAACCTACCTCGAAATTTGTGCCATTGCTACTGTCCCTCTTCCTCGATTTCTGTGCCTTTCTCCTGCTGTATGGTTTTGCCTTGGGATGTGTGCCAATAAATGCTCCTGCCCAGATTTGCTGAAATTTCTTCTTGCTGCTCTTCTTCACTTCCTCACTGCTAAATTTTTTTATCCTCACTCTCTCTTCTCTTTCTCTTAAATGCTCATGAAAGAATGAATTGATCTTTTTCTCTTCTCTTCTCCTTTTACTCTCTAAATGACCTTTTGGGTTACCCTAAGATCTAATGGTTGAGATTCATTTAGATCTAGGGATGAGAATAAATGTGCATTTAATTCTCGCTTTCTATTTTTTAACTCACCCACTTAAATAAAGACCCACTTAGCCTTTTATTTCCATAGTCACTTTTTCACTTTCTAATTCTTCATTGACTTTAATAAAATCACTTTTAAATTATAATGTAACTTTACCACTTATAAATTCACTTTTAAATTAAATTGACTTTACCACTTATAAAGTCACTTTAGGAGAAAAGTACAAATAAATTTGGACACTTTTCTCTAAGCCAAAGATCAAAGCCTTAGGGAACCACTTGTCCTCTGGTACCCAAATTTTAACACTGAAAGTGTATAGTCTATCCCTCTTCTTAACTAATAGACTCTGGCCAACACTTAGCCAATTTTCAAGCCCTCCATGCTCCTATTTCCTTGTGTTATTCCCTTGGGAAATTTCCCCTATTTTTTAGGAATTTCACACCATGGAATTACGCAATTACCTTAGGTAACCCAAAATTTGGACACTTTTCTCTACGCCAAAGATCAAAGCCTTAGGGAACCACTTGTCCTCTGGTACCCAAATTTTAACACTGAAAGTGTATAGTCTATCCCTCTTCTTAACTAATAGACTCTGGCCAACACTTAGCCAATTTTCAAGCCCTCCATGCTCCTATTTCCTTGTGTTATTCCCTTGGGAAATTTCCCCTATTTTTTAGGAATTTCACACCATGGAATTACGCAATTACCTTAGGT
>APFE030071657.1:0-15808 GCA_000404065.3 Pinus taeda
AGTGTGTAGGTTGACAGAGAGGCTTGTATGGCTTAAAACAGGCTCCAAGGCAGTGGTATCTAAAATTTGACAAGTTTATGTCTGAACAAGGTTATACTAGATGTCACTCTGATCATTATGTTTATCTAAGAAAGAAAAATGATGGCAGCTATATTATATTGTTATTGTTTGTAGATGACATGCTTGTTGCAGGATCTAACACGCAGGAAATAAATGTGCTCAAAATAAAATTGGAAAATTCATTTACAATAAAGGATTTTGGAGCTGCAAAACAAATCCTTGGTATGAGAATAACTAGAGACAGAAAAAATTCGTAAATTAACATTGTCTTAGAATGAGTACATACAAAAGGTGTCGAAAAGATTTAATATGCACAATGCAAAACTAGTTAGTACTCCTTTTGCTAGCCACTTCAAACTTAGTAAGGAGATGTTCCCAAAGATCCAAGAAGACATGGATTATATGTCTAAAGTTCCATATGCATCAGTAGTTGGAAGCTTAATGTATGCAATGGTTTGCACAAGGCCTGATATTGCACATGCAGTGGGAGTTGTAAGTAGGTACATGAACAATCCAGGAAAAGAACATTGGATGGCGGTGAACTGGATTCTCAGGTATTTGAGAGGTAGCACAAATCAAGCATTATGCTTTGGTGGTTCAAACATTTCTCTATAGGGATATGTTGATGTAGATATGGTAGGTGATAGAGATAACAGGGGGAGCACAACAAGGTATGTGTTTACTGCAAGTTGAAACGGCTGTCAGTTGTGCCTCAAAACTACAAAGTGTTGTTGCACTCTCAACAACAAAAGTAGAGTATGTTGCTACTACAGAGGCTAGTAAAGAAATGATTTGGTTACAAAGGTTTCTGGATGAAGTGGGTAAGAAGAAGGAGTTGGGCAAGTTATATAGTGACAGCCAGAGTGCCATACATCTTGCAAAGAACTCTGCATTTCATTCCAACACTACGCATATACAGCTCAAGTACCATTTCATACGGTCAGCATTGGAAGATGGATAGTTGAAGTTGGGAAAGATACACACTAGCCAGAATCCTATAGATATGTTAAAAAAAATTGTAGCCATGGAGAAACTGAAAATCTGCTCAGTTTCAATTGGTCTTCAAGTATGATGAAGAAGATAGAAATAGCCAGGTGTAAAGTGGAGTCATTGTCCAGCAAATGAAGCAGTGGTGGAGTTGCTATAAGCAATCTCCAAGTGGGAGATTCTTGGGTGTGGAGCCTGATTATCTTATGTATTCAAAGGCATCGTCGCATTGGACCCTAGTTCGAAATTGGGTGGCAACACCGCCCATAAAATATTCACTGCAGGGGGGGTCTAGGGGGGGTGGCTACAACCTTTTGGGAGCCCCTGAAGCTAAGATTAGATGTAAAATTGCCTTGTAAAAATTTCTAATTTTGTAGTCAATCTGGTCCATTCATTAGGAAAAGATCTGACGGTAGAAGTTATGTTTAATTTAAGGTTTTTTACCCTAGAAGGCAACCCCTTGCTATATATGAGGGAATTATATTGTGTCTATGTATATCTATATTCTAAGTGAGGAAGAGGGAGGAGATTGAGAGGGAAGAGGGAGTTATAATGGATCTGGTGTAGGTTGTATCTCTTCAGTTTGCTGGATAATATAAAAAAGAAGGACTGGCTATTTCTCCGTGGATGTAGCCCAAACTGGGTGAACCATTTATATCTGTGTCTCTATTGTTTTATGCGTTTTTTGTGTTTATATTTCTGTAATATCTTATTTGTTCCACTGCTCTGTAATATATATTTTTCTAATGGAACGATCTTAGCCAGCTTAATCTCGAGGTCAAACTCTTGAAGCTTGGTTATCCAATTCCCTCTCTGATCACCCATTTCCTTCTGCATGAAGAGGGCTCTTACAACAGGATGGGGAACGATTACCTTGGTCCTGGCCTTTAGTAAATAAGGGTGAAAATGTTTTATGGTATTGAAAACCACAAAGCCTTGTTTCTGCATGTCTGGGTAGTTCAGTTCTACCCCTTGGAGATTAGAGCTCATATAAGAAATAGGGACTTCGTTGCCTTCATCAATTTTTTGAGTGATTATTGTGGCATATGAAACATCAGAAGCAAAAGTGTACAAGAATAATTCCTTGCCGAAATTGGGTATGATCAATGCAGGAGCTTCTACAATGGCTTCCTTAATTCACTGAAACGCTTCTTGGCTTCATCACTCCACTTATACACAACGTATTTATTCATCATTAGCTGCATGGGGTGCACTATTTTGGTGAAACCTGAGATGAATTTCCTAATGAAATTGATCTTCCCGAAGAAAGATTGCATTGCCCTTTTATTTGCAGGGGGTTGTATTCTCATGATAGTCTCTATTATTTCAGGGTCAATAAAAATCCCTTCTTTAGAGAGGATATGACCCAGTAGTTTCCCCTCTATGATTGTGAAGACGCTCTTCCTGGGATTCAACGATATCTTGTATCTTTGGCATCTTTCGAAGATTTGCTTTAGGTGACAAATATGATCCCTTCTGTGATATGAATACATTGTAATGTCAACCATGTATCCTATTACTGATCTGTTAATCAACCCTCGGAAAGCTATATCCATAGCTCTCTGGAATGTGGCGCCTGCTTAATGAGTCCAAAAGGCATTTTGCAATATGCGTAAGTGCCCCATTTAGTGTTGAAGGTTGTCTTAAGCTGATCGCCATTAGATACTAACACTTGATTGTATCCTAAAAACCATCTAATAGGGACAATGTTTCAGACCCAGAAACGCACTGAAGAATGTGCTTCATAGAAGGGACAGGATAGTTATCCTTTTGTGATGCTTTGTTCAGGTTTCTGAAGTCAATACACAGCCTGATCTCTCCATTTTTCTTTCTCATTGGCATGAGATTAGCTACCCAGCGTGTGTGTCTGACAGGAAAGATGATTTTAGCATCCAACATTTTGTTTAATTATTTCTTCACCAACGGTTCTAGGCTTGGATGCATCTTACGAAGCTTTTGTTTGTAGGGCTTAGCCTCCTTTTCCAAAGGATTTACATGTTGCATAACACTAGTATCAAATATTTTTAGGTCTCCATATGTCCATGCAAAGACGTCCTTGTATTCTTTAAATAGCTTGAAAAATGCATTATTTTCTTGTGGAGAGCACCCCAAGCCCAGATTGACATTTTTTGCGTCTTCTTTGGTCCCAAGATTTTTGCTTCATACTTCATGGATGAGCTATGCATTTTGCAGTTAGTCGGCTTCTTGAATTTATTATGCAAGTCATGATCCATCTTAACAACTGATTTAGGAATCACATTGGGCTGATTTCTTTCCTCATCTTCCTTCTCGTTCATAAACCTGTCATGCTCTTTTTCATTAATGACTACATTCTTGAATGTCTTCTCACAGTGCAAGAACTCAAGGATTTTCTCGTCATCTTCGAGCACTTGCCAATTTGAGATGTTATCACGCACGGATGGTCTAAAAATCAATTCAACATAACATTTATTCTTCTTCAATCTAAAATCAGGGAAAATTTTAGCATCCATACTAGCCATCAGATCAACATCTTGGTTTTTCCCTTGAGGTATGTATGTGATATTAAAAGAATCAAAACTGTCAATTAAGCTCCATACCTCATGCTGGTACCTTAACAGGTGTGGCGAATTGTAGTGTATCCTTTTCCTTAATTGATCCACAATTATCTGTGAGTCACCAAAAACTTTAAATTTTTTCACCTTCATATCAATGGCTTTCTTCAGGCCCTGTAGCAAGCCTTCATATTTTGCTATGTTATTGGTGCATGCAAACTCCAACCAGTTGGCCATCAAATGTTGGTTCCCTTGCGAGTCAATGAGAATGCTCCCAGCACCTGCACCTTCAAGGTAGTTAGAGCCTTCAAAATATAGTGTCCAAAATATAGAATCTAATGTTACATCAATTGAGCTGCTATCTACGAAATTAGTCCTATCATCTACTATGATATAGGATAGTTCATCAGTTGGATTATGGGGGGGAGCTTCCAACTATGTGTTTGTCAAAGTTTCTTCAACTGTTTCCGCATGGAATTCTCCAAAACAAGTTTTCTTAGCATAAACATTGAAACTATAATTCCGAAGGATAGAGTTGGTAAACATTACAGGTTCATTGAGACCATTTAGTTCCACTACCACATACTTCATGTATCTTTCTTGATCAATTCTCAGCATATCACCTTTTCCCTTCTGAGCCAGCAAGAGATGGGACCAATCAGTTGAGAAATATCCATTGAGTTTTGCTGACCAATCCCTACTAAGCAGCATTCCATAAGCCTCAGGTATATCTACTACCACTATGTTAATGACTTGTGTGTATTGTGGTTTAGCAACCATCCTAATCAACACATCGTTCAATTCCCCAATCACTTTCACATTTGTCATGTCTAATTGCGTAATTAGAATCCTAGTTTTCTCAGGTATCGCATGCAGTCTTTTGGCAACAGCGTAAGGCATCACAGTGGACGAGGCACTGAAATCTACCAAGAAATTGTGTACGTTCATGTGGAGGATCTCAAATGTGATAAGGAAAGGTGGAGTCATGGATTTTGACTTCCTCCCTATCATGGTTGCACTGACATCTTGGGTTTTTTTATTCATTTTAGACAGAGTGGCTTCCATAGTTGATGGTATTTGGCCTGTACTAGAGGTGTTGACAGGTTTGGATATTGACTTCTTTGTTTGGTTGCTTGGGATGGTGGGAAATTTGCAGTTCCACTCATTCATAGCTTTCAGGAGTAGATCTCTTTGGTGTGTTAATTTTAGCAAATCAAAGTATGTGATGTTAGCCCTAGATTTCTTAAGATCATCCACAATATTGTAATCAGTGTTATAAACAGGATAGGTTACAGTAAACATACCAATTTTATTGTTCTTAGGTGGGAGTTTACCATTTGGAGTTGCTTTCGTTGTAGTGGGAAATGTGTTCTTTTTCTCTGGATAGTTTGCAATTGGGGTATTCTTGGACTCACCACTAGGTCTACCCTTCTCAATAGAAACTTTGGGAGCATATGCTTTCACAGGGAAAATATCTTTCTTTGTTTGGTCTACAGGCTTCATTGCATCTGGAAGTGGCCCTTTGCTTCGTGTGTGGATTTCATTAGTGTGGAGTTCTATCGTGCAATCTTCTTCATCATCATCATTTTCATTTGTATAGAAATCCCACAGTACATTGATCTAAGATTCTTCATCCACGGGCTCTTCTACTTGGTATTCTTCCTCATTTTCTTGTTCTAGCTCCAACTCCACTATAGGTTCTTCTTTTTTAAGGAGAGATCCAATAAGAGCCAGCTCTTCCATATTTAGATTTTGTTCATTGGGTGAAGCAGGTAATGCAAGTTGACCATGACCACCTTCGGTCTTCTTGCGATAGAAAGGTTTGAAGGGTTTTCTATTGTTGTACTCTCCTCCACTCTCTCCAGCATTCCTTTTCATGTCGATGACTGTGTTTGTCAATTTCTTAATGATTCTATGTAATCCTTCCACATCTATGGTGTCCCTTTCTTTGCCCTTAGCCCCTTTGTTATCATTCCCACTACCTTTCTTGGATGACTGAGAGGCTATCTTTCCTTCAGTCGTATGATGACATGTTGTGAGACTGATCATTTCATTCTCAGCTTTTATTGCTTCATCGATAACACCTTGTAAGGTTTGTGCATTACTTTTCTTGACCCACATCGCAATAGGGACAGGGAGAGCAGAGATGTAGAATTCCATGAGCACCTCATTAGTAGGTCTAGCGGTAGCCAGGATTCCATTGAACAAAGTACTGAACCGAATGTTAAAGTCCTTGACCCTTTCTTTGGTGTCCATTTTCAAATGGGATAGCTCTAAAACTAAGGCCACTGGTGTTTTGTAATTACAGAACTTGTCTAAGAAGGCCGGTTGAAAGGCACCCCATGAGGTGATCGACCCTATTCTCAAGCTAAAATACCATGTGGAAGCTAAGTCGATTAGAGTAAAATGAAACATGAGGCATACCACATCCTCATTGACTACCCCCAACATGTGCATGACTAGGAAGAAAGAATGATTGTGGTTATCAACAGTATCTCCCCGCTCAGGGTCAAATTTAGGCAATAGTCTTTTTGTGTTCTTGGGTAAGGGATGTTGCTTCCCAGGTACCGCTACGACATCTTGTGCAAGCCAGGGAGAGAGTGCTCCTGGAGGAGGTGGTGGAGGTTGATTCCCATCCAGAGGGGGAAGTAGAGGTTGATTCCCACCTGGGGGAGTAATGTTAGCCATGTTATGGATATGGAGGTTCTAGGTGAGGGTTTCTTCATTAGGATTTTCCAAATCAAGCCAGGGATTTCCTTTAGAAGGGGAATCCTCAAGAATTTCTTCCTAAGGAGAGTCGATACTCTACGAAGAATTAAGCATAATATCTTCAAGAGAAGGGGCTGCAAATGTCTCTTCGTTTATGTGATAGACCCTTGGCTTTGTTTTTTCTATCAGGGGTAAAGATTGAAAAATAGGGAGTTGTGATAGGGAACGACCATAAGCCTGAGTGAGTCTTCTGACTGGTTTTTCTTGAGTGATAAGGTACTCCCACAGTCTCTCTTCCTTGGGTGATCTAGAAGCAGGACTTGGAGGGATCTCTATTTCTTCCAAATGAGGCTCTTTCAAATAGGTGGAATGGTCGGCCTCTACGATCCATACATTAATCCTTTTGAATCCATGCGTGGCATTTATAGATGAAATCTTGAAAAGTTTTGGATGGCAGTTTAGGCCCTCCTTCTAGCGGCAATTTGTTGACATGGCAAATTTTCGCTATACCAACAAGGGGAACTAACCCGATCACAATCCCCAATTAGACCTGCTTTCATTTGGAATGGCTAGTTCCAATGGGTTTTAAGGGACCCTGTAAACTGTTAAATGTGTTGAAGGATTGCTTCCTTAAGGAATACTTTACTTAAATCAACAAAATAAACAACTAACCTATATGTATTAAATCCTATCTACACTACTTCTAACTACTCTAATCTAGTTCTAACTATCCTAATCTATCCTATAGGAGCAAACAAAAGGAGGTTAAACATCATATATATATCCCAAGTCCAAATGAATCAATTACTAGTCCACATAAGAACAAGGTTATATTAAATCCTAATCGCAATCCCATTACTTATGCGGGAATACACATTCCTTTCCATATAAGTAGCACTTGCAATTGATGTTTAACAATGTCTTGAATCAGAAACCTTCCATGAATTATCAATGTTATTGAATTACATTCTAGCAACCAGAAATAACCATGAACCACGAGTTATCAATATGCATAAAGCAAATCACATTTGTCTTTATACCATCAACGACACACTGATTCCGAACATATGAGAAAAAAAGGAAATAAATCTGAAAACAAAAGGCTCCTTCTGGCACCAAACATTTCTCTTCATTCAAAATAAATCAAAGTTGTTCCTTCCCTAGCAAACAAGCCTTTCTCTCCTATCTAGAGGTAATATTCATGCCTCAGCTCCCTGACCTTTCACCTTCCCCCCTTCTTTACAACATACCGATCAAAATACATAGATGTAAAGCCATCGGTGTCACTGCTGACACGTAGAAGGCATTTCTTGTCACTGGACTGCTTCATTTCTTGGGGAAATGAACAGATGTTGGTTAGAAGAGGATGACTGTGTGTCATCTCTTCATGATGAAATCCGGGACAATATCTCCTTTGGAATATACAGGGAACGCATGGAAACCGACTGAGAACGCCAAAGGCCGAATCTTTCAATGGAACACACCCGCATGTATGAGTTCCCTGGATTTGCTTATGCATCCTTTTCTCCTTGCCTGTAGAGATAATTCGTATTAGCTATGATTACGTGAATATAATAAAAATGCTTAAAAGAAACAAATCTTTGCCTTCATGAAGCATTTATGACATCAAAGGAACAATCGTGAAAGAATTAGCCCCTGGTCCTTAATCCATACATTGATTCAGTCCCGCAGGAAAAAACTAGGTTTACATTGAAAATCATCGCAAAACACATGGCCGAATCCAAAATCCGGACTTGAAATAATATAGGCAGGAACCTATACCCTATCGGGTCTGTCATATGGGATTTCCCATTAAAAAAACCACGACCTTAGCATTTTATCAAATACACAGAAATATATGAGAAAACCCCGCATTTGACCATACAACCAAACTTCAAATATTATGTACCCGGGCTCATAGTTATCAGCGGGTCCAATCATCACCCCTTTGCTAACTGCATAACCCCCGGACTCCGTCGATTCCGATAAGCGATCAAGGAAGGCGGACCTGAAATATATATATATATATATATATATCGTCGTGGTAATAAAGCCATCGGGTCTAGTAGATAGTACCACGCAATATATATATATCTATATATATATATATATAATATATATATAATATATATATATATATACGATAATAAAGCCATCGGGTCCAGTAGATAGTACCACGCTATGCTATATATATATAATAATAAATATATAATATATATATATAATATATATATATATTATATATTATATATATATATATAATATATAATAAGATATATATAGGCCCTGGCCATGGTTGATATCGATAAGCAATTTGGATCTGGACCCGATATATATATGTAATATGGTTGATCGGGTTCAGAGAACAGTGAAGCGCCTTATATAAAAGACTGGGACCCCGACGATAGCGATATGCGATGGGGTTTCAGGCCCAAAATATATGCATTTTAGTTAATAAAACCGTCGGGTCTGGAAGCCATGTATGTTTTGTGTTTCAATTTTGATTGAGGTAGGCGAAAAGGGGTGATTTATGCATATTTATGAAAGATTTTCATTATAAAGAGTTATAATGGGAATGAGGTGCGATAGAATGTTTTGGATGGTTAGAAGGGTTACGATGGGGGATATGAATGGAGGGTTATGAAGGGATAGAAATGAATCACGTGGCATATTTTTAAAGAGGGGGGCTCATCCATCAAGAATTGAAGGTTTGACTTAGCAACGAGTTAAAGTCTCTAGGAATAAACAGTTCATTCAGAGAGGTAGAAGACAAACTTTTAGGGGACCCATTCAAAATTGCTACCAAGACAAGTTTTAATAGGGTGGTGGTTGTGGCCACAACAACTCCATAACCCTCTTTTCACATAACAACATTTTAATCCAGGTCTTCAATGATTTCAAATACTTACCTCGCGATCCTTTAAAGATCCTTCACTCATCTTCGCTATAGCTGATATTACTATCGATTGCGAAATAAGTCACAAAAATTCCCAAGGTATGATCAATCCAATGGTCAACAACCCGCATGATATTTCCTTCTCATGCTTCCATATGTCACTCTAGTTTAGGAGTCCACACTATAGGGCCTTCAAGCCTCCACGTCCCTTGACTATTGGCCAATTTAGACAACCACTCATATAGTTCTTCAGGGAAGAAACAAAAGAATGCGTCGGTCTCGTCCATGTACAAAAATATTTGGAGCCACTGCTCCTTGGATAATTTAGGGCTCATGTTCTCCTAAGCTGTGAATGCACGTGATTTTTGATCAATCCATTTATCAAGATTTTTCTTCACAGGAAACCATTTATCACAAATTGTTGGCTTGTTGGGGCGTGACCCAAGTTCAACGTTAGTTAGCCAAACAAATCCCTACACTACTGGCCCTTTCAGCATCAACTCACAAAGCGTGGACCAAAGTCTCACCCGAAGCAGTATGGGGGGATGTTGGAACCAAGTTTCTACACCCTGAGACGGTTGTGATGTCATTTTATTCCTTTTATTCTTGCCTTCATGTAGGTTACTTAAGTCTAGGGCTCTTGCTACCTAATTGCTTATTCCTCCATTTGATACCTCTGTGAAAGGGTATGACTGAACTTCGTGCAGCCTTGACCTTCGATTTAGATACTTTCACACTCCTAAGGGAGCATATTGCTCATATTTTCAAGTTATCTTAAAAATATTACTTGTCTTATTAGATACTCACAGTTAGCACTGTGTAAACATATATTCTTATATGCATTCAGTTATCTGACATAATTATACACATCCACGCACCACATAGCATTATAAAGGAAATTCACACATAAAATGACAAGATGCATCAAACAGAACAATGACACAGAACTTGCAGAATACTTCTCTTTATTGATATATTCCAAGTGATTACAGACTCTATCCACCCTTCGTACACAGCTGCAAGAGTCCATGCACTCATCTGTGGACTTCTACGCTAGGCCTTTGCACACTCAGTTGCAGAGCATCTACCTATGCTATGACCCAAAACTTAGAATTCTTACTTTAGAGCTATGACTCTCTCACATGATATCGATTGTCTCTAACTACTTAGAGCTTAACTCTTTTTATATCATCCCATGGTCCGCGAACCATGTGTAGATCTCTTACAACCAACTTTACTTTACAAAAGTAAGGGCAGACAACCCTTTATGACTTATGACACCTTTGCGCTATGTGACCATAAAATGCGGTGTCTTTACAAGTTTATTACAAACTTTGACCAAAAAATGGGCTTTTAGCCCCAAAACTGTCCTTTGGGGATCCCGTTCCCCACACAAACCTCTCACATAGATCTCGGTCCCAACAATGGAACCATTTTTTGGCTTAAGGGGGCCTAACCCAGGTTTAGAGTTGTTTGAGCCAACCAAAAAAACCCTAATTGGTGGCCCTTTCGGCAACAACCTGAATAGCACAGGCTACAATCTCACACGAGGTAGTATTGGGGGATTCCAGAACTAGGTTTCTGCATCTAGGGACATGTGATAAGTGGTTCTTAAGCTCTTATAGCTCAGATCTACCTTCGCGCAGATTAGCAGTCTTCTATGGCTTGATACTGCAATTCTTAAGGACACAGCTTCTAGACCTTCGCAAAGGTTGATGATCAGTCTTTGTGAACCCTAAAAAGGTAGGTTATCCACTTTTGCACATCAATAAATAAACCTAGATTATACTTCGTGCATATTTATCCAACTTATCAACAATCATAACATAAATAACCCTTAACTTCGTGAACACAAAGAATTACTTAAAAGTTTCATAAATAAGATAGATTCAAGAGTTTCGCACAACATTCATACATTATTTCATGAGAATATATTATTGAGTGACAAAATAAAACTTAATAATAATAGACAATAATACTTAATTGCATGATAATTCTTCAAAATCAGTCTTTATTTAATTACAATATTCAAATTAAAGACTTCTCCTCCCTGCGCACTCAGCTGCGGGGGTCCGTGCACTCAGTTGTGGACTTACCAAGACCTCCTGCACACTCAACTGTAGTAGCCTTCCCCCCGGATGCGGGTGACCAAAGCCATTAGTAATGAGATGGGATGGGCAAGCAGCGCGAGCCACCTGCCCGCCATGCGCATTTGCATCGTGTCCACATGGGGGAATGGACATTCCCGTCGGCGCTGGTACAATAGCAATAGACTGTCGCACTGGAACATTTACGCTCCACCCACCTCCGCCTACAAAACAAGGTTCGGCTCCTCGGCTCTAATGACGGCCATAGTTATGGCGGGAGCGCTTCGAGGTAAGGGAAAATGCATTATTAATGGATGCAATAAGGAATTTTCCATGTTATTACAGGCTTGGCTCGGGGTCTTACTGTTGCCTTTGGCGCTGTTGGGGAGGAATTTTGGTCTGAACTCTCAGGCCACTCCCTCTTCTCCAGACTCTTGGATCACTCCTGGCCTCTGTTTTTCTGTTGGGTTTATGAACCTCTTATTGAACCCTCATCCACCTGTTGGGTCCAACCCTTCGCCTGCGTGTTTTCCGAATTCCAATTTGGCCCTGTACAACCCTTCAATTATGGTTCGGCCTCGGCAACGAATGCTCAGCCGACGCGGCACAACCAGTGGCGGGTCATCGCGCCCTTCTGTCACTGAGGATACCTCCCACCATTTCCATTTCCACTGTCACTGCCCTTATGTTGAAGGAGCAAGTTTCCTTAGGCCAAGCCAATTTCTGCAAGCTAGCTCTCCTGGGTCCTCTTCCTCTCCCTCCTTTGGCTCTGCAGTTTTCACTTTCAACACCTCTTTGAACCGCCCCCAGATCAATGCCCATGTCTCAGTGCTCTTCATCGAGGAGGCCCAAGAAGAGGGCGAGTCCAGTGCTCAAAGGGAGGATACGCCACCAGCTCAAACCAGGAGAGCTATGGAAACGCCCTCTGCTGATCCTGTGAAGGTTACGGAAGAACCTTCCAGTCAGAAGGAGGACGTCGGGAAGGAGCCTATCACGACGGCCGGAGAGGAAGTCCCAGAGCAGGAAATGGAGGAGTATGGCTGGTGCAGGATCGTGGAGGAGGTTCCGGAAGACTAGCCGTGTCTTCTCTCCAGGTTACGTGGCCCGCAATGAAGGAATTTTGTCTTTCCAGTTTCTGGCTATGTGTCAATGTTTCAATGTGTCATTGTGTCAAAGTGTCAATGTGTCAATGTTGCAGGGCATTTGTCGATGCTCAGGGTTTGTTTCTTAAATTTTTCGGTGCTCTGTGTCACAATTTTTTTTGGAATCCCCTGCGCGGGAATGATTTTTGGTGCCTCTAGCACCTGCGTGGGTCAGATTAATGGCCTAGTTCATCTTAAACTGAGAACGTTGCTGCTCCACGCTACCATTACCATAAGACAGCTGGTTCTTTTTGACAACATGATTGTAATTGTACTCTGTTTCTCTATATAATAGATTAGTTTTACCGAGAAAAAAAAAACTGTAGTAGCCTTCCCCTTCTTGCCTAAGTACAGGAGGCAGAGCCTTCCTCCCTTAGTACTTACCCAAAATAGTCTCTATCGTCACTTAGCTTACTTAGTTACCTCTTCTAGACTCGCTATGACTCAAATATATAACATTCTCAATACAATACCATGGTTCATGGACCATGGGTGAGTCTCAAAACCGACTTATTTACTTATCCAAATAAGGGGATAAGACCCCTTTAACTCTTATGTACTTGTGCACTGCACATCCAAACTTCACGAAGACTTTACACCTTTTACAAAAATTTATACAAAACTTGGGTTAATTAGCCCCAAAACCGACCCTAGGGACCCTATCCCAACACAAGGAAAGGACAAGTCAACAACTTGGAGGAGCTCTTCTACAAGATCAACTGCTACTTATGGTTGTAATATCCTTCATTTATATTAATGCAAATAATTCATTGTTTTCATATATCTTATATTGTTATGTCACTTATTTCAATACCATGTTTATCTATTGAATGAAGTACTTAGATGATATTGCATATATCTCGTAGTTTCTTGGCTTGTGTTATCTGACCGTGCAGGTTCTAATTTTGGCATTTAGAGCTAGAATTGGAGCTTCCAAGCTAAAGAAGAAGCGAAGTGTGTGAAGGATTCCAGGTAGGCCTCACTTTGTCATCTATTTACTTTAAGGAAGAACATTGTGTTCCTTGTTTCTCTGTTGTTCTAGATTAGCCACTAACCTAGGGGAGATACTTTTGTCCACAATCAAAAATCCCGTATAACACCGAGTACTTCAGGGTTTGCGGAAGGCCCCTACCAATGGCTATGGGCTTTTTGTGGGCTTGTTGTTGGGTCAAAACTATTCCAGAAGTTCAGGACCCGAAAAAATGCTAAAAATAGTAAATTATGCATTAAACTAGGAAACATATGAAACCAACAGGAGGTCTAGGTGGAATAGGAGGGTGGCCACCAATATCTACCTAGATCATGATGACCTGGAGGAGCTAAGACATTTTTCATTTAAAGAGTCTAAAGGGGAATGGAAAATAAAATAGGATCCTATACATGATGCTCCACATCCGCAGCCTCATAAGTTGAAGAAGATGAATATCGGGACATAAGAGAAATTGAAGCTTGCTTCTATTGGGAACTATTGAGATGATCAAAACACTTGGGTAATTTTTTATCTACTTAAAGGATATGAAGATTTATTTCCCAGTTCCATCTTAGAATTAAATGTAATTAAAGGAGATTTGGGAGAAATGAAAATAATATTGAAGCAAAATGTGAAGCCATTTAAACATCGGTCCTACAGATTGAATCTACGAGTCAAGGAGAAAGTGAAGAAGGAAATTGAAAAAATGCTAGTTGTTGGTCTTATATTTCTAGTTGATGATACTGAATGGATAAGCCCCATTGTCATCCAGGATAAGAAGGATTCAGAGGAAATTTGAGTGTGTTTATTACTGTAGCCTCAATAATGGCTATATATGTGACCCTTTTCCAACTCCCTTCAGTGATGAAGTTTTAGATAATGTTCGAGGGAATGAGGCTTACTCTTTTATTGATGGTTTCTCGAGGTTTCACCAAGTCCGAAATGTAATAATTTATAGGGTGAGTTTCTTATATAAAACACCAAAGGACACTGCTCAAAAAATAAATCACAGATTGGTACACCAATGTTCTTGATGTGGTTAAAACCCTTAAAGAGGAAACAGTCCATAGCATGAGCCAATGCATCCACTTCAGGAAATTTATTAATGTATAAGAAAAAAAATTTACATAAGCTTCTCTCATGAACGGTCACCTTACAAATGACCCTCCATGCTCTTTAAATAGAGATCATGGACCAATTGGGTTTTAAGTCACAGATCAAGTGTCGATAATACTAAGGAGAGAATGAACCATAAGATCACTTCATATCTAGAACATATCGTGATCATTGGATTTTAAGCTACAAAAAGTACATAGTAAGGAAACACACTTTACCTAACTATACACTATACCAAATTATACTTAACTATTTCCTATGTGTCGGAATATCCTAACATCCCCCCTTAAGAACAACTTGGGATAGGATTGAAGGATGTACAAAGATGACACAATAGATGAAGGAAGGAGAAATTAGAGCCTATCCGCCCTTAGTGACAACTTCTTGAACTCCAACCATAAATATAAGTTTAGTAAACTTCACCTCTATGAGAGCCTTTGTAAAGATGTCTGGAACCTGATCACCAGTTGAACAATATTGCACTTCAAGAAAATGGTCATGAATGAGATTTCTGATGAAGTGCATGTGTAGTTCAATGTGTTTGTTGTGCTAATGTTGGAATGAATCTTTGCATAGTTGAATGGAACTTTGATTATCACACCAAAGTTTAGTCGGATGATGTTGTTGAAAACCCTCTAATAGGATCTGACGAAGCCACAGGGCTTCCTTCCTAGCTTCTATGGCACTATGATACTCGCTGAAGAAAGAGAAATGGAATATTTCTTGCAAGCCCATGTAATTTGTCCAAAACCAAGAGTGAAGACATAACCTACAATAGACTTCCGATCAACAAGGTCTGTTACACTGAAATTTGTCACCATGACAATCTACAGTTAATGTGGCTCCATCAATAGTCATATTATCCTCCTTGTCAAGCCTCATACCTCTGCTCTTCATGTCAAACTTCAAAAAGAGAGAAAGTCACTTAAAAACATGTTTATCTCTGGGTACGCAGGTTATCTCTACCTTGCCTGCGTGTACACATCCCAAACACACTGTACCTGCGTACTTGTACGCTCTGTAAGCCAAAGGATGGGTGCGTACCCCTAGAAAGGTTGAAAGGCGCGAGTTTCATCTTTAAAAAGTTACTTGTGGTCACTTCTAGAGCCTTCTAGAAGAGTGTTTGACGTGTATTGAGCGCCTCCAGATGGTTCATGCATCCCTATGATAGAGGAACTTATCCCAACAAGAGAGGAGCTACCCCATCCAAAAGAGGGAGTATCCCATTGATGTTGGAACTGAATAACTTCCTCTAGAACACTATAAATACAGGCATTGGGCCAAGGAAGGGGAGGTTGAAAGTTGAA
>APFE030071659.1:0-11887 GCA_000404065.3 Pinus taeda
CCTCCTCCTCCTCCGCATCCACTACCTTCACCACCAGCTCCTCTACCTACACCTCCACCTCCACCTCCACCTCCACCTCCTCCTCCACCATAATATCCACCTACACCTCCTCCTCCAAGATATTAGATCTAAATGTTAAAGAAATTTCATGTACTTGAATGACTATATTTTGCATAGAGGAAATCTTCGTAAATGTATTACTTATCATTTAATGGTACGATATTATGTATGTCAAGGGATATGTTTTGGATTCATGAGACTGTAGCTTGAATTTCCAACAATGCAGAGCAGAGTGGCAATCAAATATTTGAATTTAAGACTTGAACTTTAAATTAACTTGCATACGTCCATCTCCTCCTCACCCTCCTCCACATCCACCTCCTCCTCCTGCTGCTCATCCCAATCCACCTTGTCCTCTCCTTTACCTCAACCTGCTCAACCATCTCCATCTCCACCACATTCTCCACCTCCACCACCTTCATCGCAACCACCTTCTCCTCCTTGTCCTCCTCAACCACCTCCACATCCCCCACCAAATCGTCCACCACCTCCTCCTCCACAACCTGCACATCCCCCACCACCTCCTCTACCACCTCCACTTCCTCCTCCTCCACCACCTCCACCTCCACCTCCTCAATCAACTTCTATTTCTCCTCATCCACATCCACCTCCTCCTCCACTGCCTCCTCTTCCCCCACTTCCACCTCTTTTTCCTCCACATACACATCAACCTCCTCCACCACCTCTACCTCCTCTTCCACATCTGCCTCCACCTTCACCACCATCTCCATGACAACCTCCTCCTCCTCTGCCTTCTCCACCTATAGCATCACCTCCTTTACGTCCACCACCTCCACCACCTCCTCTACTTCCACCGCCATCTCCACCTTCACACTGCAGACTCCACCACCACGACCTCCACCTCCTCCTCCTCCTCTACCTCCACCGCCTCCACCACCTCCTCTACCTCCATCGCCTCCACCACCTCCTCTACCTCCACCTCCACCTTCACACTACAGATTCCACCACCACCACGCAACCTCCTCCTCCTCCTCCACCTCCACCACAACCTCCTCTACCTACACCTCCACCTCCACCTTAACACCGCCGACTCTACCAGTACCACCACCACCTCCACCTTAACACCGCCAACTCTACCACTACCACCACCACCTCCACCTCCTGCTCCAACATATCCACCTCCAGTACCTCCTCATCCTCCACCTCTAGCACCACCTCCTCCTCCTCATCCTCCTTTGCCTCCACCTCGACCTCAACCTCCACCTCAACCTCAACCTCCTCTACCACCTCCTCCTCCTCCACCACCTCCTCCTCTTCAACCACCTCTGACTCCTCCCCATCCTCCTCCACCACCTCTGCCACCTCCTTGTCATCCTCCACCTTGAGCTCCTCCAACACGTCAACCTCCACCACCTCAACCTACACCACGTCCTCCTCCACCTCCACCTCCACCTCCACCTCCACCTCCACCTCTGCTTCTGCCACCACCTCCTCCTCCTCCTCCTCATCTTCCACCACCACCCCCTCCTCCATCACCTCCCTAACCTCCACCCCTCCTCCTCCTTGACCACCTCCTCGAACCCCTTTTCCCGCTCCTCCTCCTCCTCCTCCACCACCACCTTTGCAACGTCCTCCTCCTCCTCCACCACCACCTTTGCAACGTCCTCCTCCTCCTCCACCTCTAGATCCTCGACCACTTCAACCTGCACCACCTCCTCCACCACCTCAGCCTTCACCACCTCCTTCGCCGCCTCCACCACCTCCTCCTCCGCATACACCTACTCCACCTCCTCCACCACAACCACCTCTTCCACCTCCACCTCCACCTCCTCCTCCACCACCTCCTCCTACTCCACCTCCACCTCTTGTCCATAACCGCCTTCGCCTCCTCCTCCTCCACCACCTCCATCTCGATCTCTTTTTTTAAAATTTATATAAATATTATCAGAAACTGTGTAGAAAAATCACATAAATCATATTCTTGATTTCCAAAACTATTTAAAATCAATAGATTAATTATATAAAATAATTGAAAGATGAAATAAAATAAAAACTCAATTACCATAGACATAAATTCTGGAAACACCTAAGTAACATACAAGCACAAAACACAATTATGGAAACCCCTAAGTAAAAAGTAAAATGTTAAATTTAAAAACAAATTTCTTTTGAGGTAAAAGATTGGCAATTTCAAAGTTAGAAAGACTGAATGGTTGATGGCAATGCATAAAAAATAAAAAAATAAAAATTAAATAACATTTATTTGTTTCTAAATTTAAAAATTAGCAATTCCAAAGTAAACCATAAAATATAAAACACATTTCTACCTAAATTGCAACTTGAAATTGACATATAGTAACCCTGTTATGATAAATAATTTAGAACATACCTTAAATGTGGAGGAACAATAAATTAAATCAAATCTACTTGACATATAACCATATAAACTAGTTGTTCATACAACCCTTTGTTCTTAATAACATTATGACTTTCTTGAATATGCATAGTAGACTTTAGTGAGAGTATTTAAATTTTTTTTGACATTTTTATATTTTGGTATATGTTGTCAATGGAGATACTTCATTCCCTATCTTTAAGTTCAATATGAGAACCAAATTTATCAAGTTAAAGGGTTTAGTTGGTACCAATTAGTTAAGCTTTGAATATAATATGTAATGGAACAACAATTTACATGACTGTTAGTATTTTTTTATGTGAGATTATGTAGGATAAAACAAAGATAACTACTCCACTATAACTAAAAAGGTATCACAAGCTTACAAAATCCAAGAAAATTGAAGGGACCATAATTTTTTTATACTTCAAATTATATTCTTGTTTCAATAATTATAATGCTTAAGATGGACGAACTACTCTCCAAAATTTCTTGTTCTAAAGAATTACTACGGAGGTGTGAACCACTTATTTATTTCTCTAACCTACAAGTGATTACTTATCATCAATTTATATTGAAACAATCCTTGCAATTATCGTTATCTTGCATAACGAGATCCTAATTCAAATTATTAGAGAAAGTCTATTATTACATGGTATGTTAACAAAATACAAAATATTGTGCATAATATTTTTATGCATGATATTCTCTACATATATCAACTTATTCTTGAAATGTTATAATAATTAACTATGTTAATTAATAATAATAAAAAATATTGTATATTCATGATATTTTTCAGCTAGGATTAATTATGTGCATCAACACTACAAATATTTTATAGCAATAATAAATCAATACGTACCAGCTGAGAGGATTGTACGTCCATAAGTAAGATGTACCAGGTGAGAGGATTGTAAACGCACATCCACGAGAACGAACTTCCGAAGGTGATTGGATAGATGGGGATGCCCAATAAAAGCATCCCTGCCGTGGATGCTCAGTAACTCACGCCGCTACTATCTAGCATAAATGAGAGGGAAAGAATAGAGCAGAAAACCCATCAGAGTGTTGGGGATACAAAAAATAAGGAACGGTTGCCCACCGCCTGATTCGGCCCACAGACGACCGATATGCTTGCATGACAAAGCATCCTTCCAACACTTGTAGACGCTAAAAAACGAAAAACGCAATCAGGGGCAGCCGTGCCAGCAAAGACTCTACCAGTTCAGAGCATATAGATCCATTACCGGCTAAATTTTCTAAATCTTCAGCCATTGACCACTGCCTTTGACAATCCTCTATCATTGACAATAAAACCCTTAAAAATAAACACTATTATCACATTTCTCTTCGGTATTACCTCGAAATTGAAGGCGTTAATTTGATGGCTTTGTTTAACTATTTATTTTACCTTTTGGATATTTTCTGAGTTTGCCAAACAATTTTTTTTTACAAAAGTTGTTTTAAATAGTTTAAAAAAAAAGTTTATAAATTAAATTTATAATTCTAATAGTTTTGTATCAATTTCTATTTTAATGCTCAAAGTTTATAAACTAAATTTATACTTTTATTAAATTTTTATCAATTTTTATTTTAACAAAAATTGATGGGACGGTTCTACCTCCATTTTTGTCCAGAAGGGTTGACTACAAAGATCATAAAGCATAAACACATTCCTATAATTGTCTCTCTATATACTGCATGTCTAAAGTGTAAATCCTAGTTGTAAGCTTCATTGATTGAAGATGAAAATTTTGAGGCCATTAAAAGTGAAAATTTTATTATCTCACAAAATAGAAAGGGGAGATTTGCGAGAGTGCTCAATATGGAGTATGTGCAAAGGGACAATGTTTTGTTTTCTTGTGGTTCACAAGTGATTTTAGATTCATATATATTTAATTTGGGTGATATTATTATATCCTAGTTTGAGAAGTACAAAGTAGATTCAGGATGCTAAGTAATTAGATTGATTAGAGAGATTGCAAGAACTGCAATATTTTAGGCAAAAGGATTTATATAAGGAGTATATATAATTCTTATATATTTATGTATATATATTTGACAAAGTACAATGCTATATATTCCATATGAGGAATATATATATATATATATATAAAACGTTTGTCATGTCACTTTTGTGAATTGAAATTAAAACTAATGGTTACGATAGTATACAAGAAGATTCGATATGTTGATTGGATTAGGTTGTTGAGATATTTTCTCCACAAAAAATATCCTAGCTTAGAATCTATTGGATCTCATATGCACTATATTAGTGTGATGTATTCTAGTGTGAAACCTAATAGAAAAACAAATTTTGTGTGTGTGTGAGAAGTTATGATTTCTTTCTTGGTATCAAAGACATTTTGGGAATAACTTTTGTAACGAAGACAAGTCTTAAAATATTTTTGTTATGTAATTGATTTTGCCAAATTGGTATTTTTTTCTTTTGTTAATGAATATATACAAGTGTGAGGATGCATTGTCGAGAACATTGTGAGGATTGTTAGCCTTGTTGGAAAATGGCCCAAAAATGAATCCAAAACACTCTCGAAGTCTTCAAAATTTGTTTAAGGATCATTGAAAGATCAAAACAATCACATGCCAAGAGCCCTCAGAATGGCGGAAAAGCACTATAGGGAGGCAGAAAACCAAAGAAAACAATGAAAGACCAAGTATCAGAGGCATAAACATTGATAGACACAACAACCGTCGGATGTGGTTGATCAACGGTCTAGATCTGATCGGTGAGTCGCAATCGGTGGATATAAGCTTGGACTGTATGGAACTTGTGACAACGATCAGTGATGCAATGTGGATCGTCGATCAAGCGCGCAGATTGATGACCCACATTGCATCGCAGGATCACTATCAGAGATTAGTGAAGAGCGCTATCAATGGCTCGAGGCTTGAGCGATATGCGATTATGATTAGATCGCATCGCTATATCGCATCAGAGAAACACCATGGAGTGGGGCCTTTACACATATATGTGTGCGACCCAATGAACCTAACCTGACGGTATTCTAAATATTATTTCGTAATATTTGAGGTCTGTAGAAAAGCCATTTTCAATGCATTTTCACAGTTTTTTACATATTTCTAAAATACAAAGGGGAAGCAAGGGAACAAGCCACTTGCAATTTGTGATAGCGATAAGTATGGACCCAATAGAGGAATGGAGAGAGTTCAAGGACTTTTAACTTCGAAATAAACAGAGCTTGGCAGGAGTTTATAGTGTTGCAACGTTTTCTGTATAAACTAGAAAACAATCATTATTACTATTTAAAGGGATTACAAAGGTCCGAAGACCCATTCCATCACAGAACAGAGGCCGGGGAATCGTTGCCGAGAGACAGAGGCCGAAAAGTGAGA
The DNA here is from genome assembly GCA_000404065.3 of Pinus taeda. Taxonomy (NCBI): domain Eukaryota; kingdom Viridiplantae; phylum Streptophyta; class Pinopsida; order Pinales; family Pinaceae; genus Pinus; species Pinus taeda. Next base: position 5,795 of record APFE030071659.1, read on the forward strand.
AAAAGGGCCACATCACAATGCAGTCTGAAACAGAAGCGATCATGGAGCATCAACAGTGCAACACAGCCAAAACCAACAAAAGAGATCTGGGGGAATCTCTGGCACGAACGAGCTCCCTACCAGCGCAGTAAAGTACCAGAATGAGGTTACTCTGTTGTTAGAGAAGAAACCTCCAAGCCCATGCATACCTAGTTAGGGCATTAAGTCATTAAAGACAAAGGGAATATATTAAGACTTATCGAGCCTCAGAAGGCTCGAGAACATTGTAAAAGGACCTATAAATATGTGAAAATTCAGAGTAACAAGGGTTCAAATTCTAGAGACTGTGGATACTTTGCTACTCAAGCTTCTCATCTTTATTCTAGCAATATAAGCTTATTTTGTTGTTATATGTTCAATTCCCATTTTCTCTTATGTTCTAAACTTGCACTTGAATAGGTTTTTCATGTTTCTTCTGTGTCTAATGCCAAATAACTGTCATCTTATCTCTGCATTGATAAATTAGATTTGCAAGCTTCATTTACTTCCTGTAGCTAGCCATTCATATGTGTTTATATGTGCATCTATTGGTAAAGTCGGTATTCTCCATCTATCCATTGAATCTACAAACTATTGAGCATTAGTGGTCTAAAGCCTTGTAAAGTTGAGCGTGCTCATGCATGTCTTGAGTAAAAACAGAGCTAAAATGGTTATCTGACTTGATCAAGACCTTCATCCATTCCAATAGTTTCGAGAACAATATTGAAGATTATATGTTACGAGGCATCTCTGAGTTGCAACCTAGGAGAGTTTCTTGGAGTGATAACATAATTATCATCGTTGCTGGGGAGAGGAAACTGAAGTTGAGCTTCCCTGGGAGACGACACAGATCCAGTTTTGATGATAGACAAAGTCTGGGCACTTTTTCGATTGTAATCATCTATCTAGCAACTCTACTAGAGGACAAACCTCTTGGTGACTCCAGTTCATAGTTTTGGCTCAGTTTGTGAGGCATACACGGAGAAATCCTCAGAAGCCACAAGCTGACCGAGTATTTGATCCTAAGAAAATCATCAAAGAAAGAAAAGTATTCCAGAAAGGAGCATCATGTTCAAGTAAATCTAAACAATATTCTATATCTCTTCAAGATAATCCTGTAATAGAACAAATACATGTTGAGAGTATAGCATCTAATACTAGTAGTGAAGAGAAAATATGAGAGATTCATAAAGCTCCTTATTCTTTAGGTTCTCCTTTTGTTGTATGCCCAAAGGAAACCCTACCTTATACCCATCATACTCCCTTAGTCTTATCAGTCACTCCTCAGCCCTCTATCATTCAGACTGCTAGTACCCTTATAGCCACCACAGCTATGGCAGGACCACAAGAACCTACAAAAATGGAAAGAATCATAGCTGCTAGGTATGGAACTCTAGTAGTGCCCACTCCTTTGAATTCCATGCCTACTACAAAATAGAAGAAGTATAGGCCCAAGTTCACTGGGACTTAAGTTGTTATAGATGAGAATCATCTTGAATCATTCTATAGCTATGTTGATAACTTGGACATTAGTGAAGATGATGTGTGGATGAGAGTCTTTATCCAAAGCCTAGATGGAGAGGCTAGATAATGGTTTAGAGAACTGACCCCAAGATCTATAGCAGATATTGAGGCTTTAGATGATGCATTCCTAAATCATTGGGGGTATAAGAAGGATCTACTCTACTACCACACCGAGTTTGGCAACATAAAGAGGGAAAATGGTAAGTTGCTTTCTGATTTTAATAAGAGGTTTAACCACATGTACAACAATATACCAGCTGAAGTAAAACCCACCACTACCTCTACTAAACTCACCTATGCCAGTGCTTTTGATTTGACTTCGGTCTACTATTGAGGGAGAGGAAATGTGCTACCTTGGCTGATATGCAAGATGCAGCCTTGGAAGTAGAATCAAACATCATGGCTACAGATAAGCTCAAGGGAAATGTTGATAGAAGAAGAAAAAGGGGCAAGTCTTCATCATCTTTAAACCCTAATATAGATAAAATGACTAAGATGATAGAGTCATTAGCCTCTGAAATCTCCAAGTTAAAGGTTGAGCAGAACCCTAGGAAAGGAAGAGTTCATAATACCTTTACTCCTACAAATCCAAATCCAAATCCATATAGAAGAGCTAATGAGCAGTTGCAGATTCTGCAAAGAAGCAAATATGCGAATGAAGACAAAACGGTTAAGACCCCTTTCCAGAACGTAGTCGTGGATGAAGAGTAGTTCGATGAAGATGATGAGATCCATTGTATGGAAGACAAAGGTAGTGCCTCCTTTTTGACCTTAGCTTCCTGGGAAAAGTCATTATTCAATGACCAGATCAACCAAAAGTGGGATGGCGGAGCTGTTCTACAAAATGAAGATTAGCACAGATATAACCTGAGGTTGAATATGAATAATGCCAAGGAAACTCATGTTTAAAGAACTATTGTCCTTGCCAACACAAATGGATCTTGGTAGCCACTGATTATTTTACCAAATGGATCGATGTCATACCCACTAAGAATGCTAATCATCAAGTTGTCATAAATTTCTTGAATGAGAACATTTTCACTAGATTTGGGTGCCCAACCAAACTAGTCATTGATAATGCAACAACTTTCAAGGCAGAAGATTAGGTGGGCATGTGTGAATCCATGGGAATTCAATTGGTGCATTATACCTCATATTATCCTCAAGGTAATGGCCTAGAAGAATCATCTAACAAGAGTCTTGTAAGGATAGTCAAAAAACAGTAGGAGAACAACAAAAAGAGATGGGATTCCAAGTTGAAGTTTGCACTGTGGGCTGGCAAAGTTACCAACAAGAAGTCCATAGGAAATTCTTCATTCAAGCTGGTTTATGGCAATAATGTTGTTTTTCATATCTAGCTTATTCTCCCTGTGGCCAAATTCTTTCAAGAAGAATAGGATGAAATGAATGACATGGTAAGGAGAATGAATAACCTGGTTGAATTACAACAGATTAGAGAGCATCTGGTTGAAAAGTCAAAATTTCATAGAACAAAATCAAAGAAACCTTTGACAGGAAAACAGAAATGGATAATTTCCAAGTTGGTGACTGGTTTCTCAAATGGGATGTGATGAAGGAAAAGAAAGGTAATCATGGTAATTTTGACTCCTTATGGACAGGTCCATTTGTCATCTCCCAAATTCAGTAGAACAATACCTTTATTCTTCATAGTCTGGAAGGAGAAGATGTCTTTGGCGGCCTAGTCAATGGGTGATTCTTGAAACTTGATTTCATTTAAGGCTTTAAAGCCTTGATATTGTAAATATGTTTTTCAGTTTTTATTTTTTCTATACAATATAGGCTCCATGCCCAATGGAACACTAGGAGATAGATTTGATTTTGGTTTTATAATAAAGGCATTGCTCTGTAGTTCTTGAAACCTCACAGGGACGCTTTCATCCCCAGAAGTAGCCAATGTTAGCCTTGTTGGCAAATGACCCAAAAATGAATCCAAAACACTCCAGAAGTCTTCAAAATTTTCTTAAGGATCACTCAAAGATCAAAATAATCGCATGCCAAGAGTCCTCGGAATGGTAGAAAAGCACTGTCAGGAGGTAGAAAACCATAGGAAACAATGAAAAGCCAAGTATTAGAGGCATAAACATTGATACACATAGAAACTGTTAGATTTGGCCGATCAATGGTCTAGTTTTGATCGGCGGGTCACAATCGACGAAGTCAATTGGTGGATATCGACACATATTATATGGAACTTGCGACAATGATCAATGATGCAACATGGACCGTCGATCAAGCACGTAGATCAACGACCCACATCGCATCACACAATCACTATTAGAGATTAACGAATAGCGCTATCAATGGCTCGGGGCATGATATGCGATTGTGATCAGATAATATCACTATATCGCATCAGAGCAACACCAGGGAGAAGGGAATTTACACATATATGTGTGCTACACAATGAACCAGACCTGACGGTATTCTAAATATTATTTCATAATATTTGAGGTCCCAGAAAAGCCATTTTCAATGCATTTTCGCAGTTTTTTATGTATTTCTAAAATAGAAAGGGGAAGCAAGGGAACGGGCCACTTGCGATTTGCGATAGCGATAAGGATGGACCTGATATAGGAATAGATAGAGTCCAAGGAATTTTTAACTATGAAATAAATAGATCTTAGTGGGAGTTTGCAGTGTTGTGGAATTTTTTGTATAAAACATAAAACAATCATTGTTAGGATTTAAAGGGATTACAAAGGCTCGTAGACCCATTCAATCATAGAACAGAGGCCAGGGAACGGTTACCGGGAGACAGAGGCCAGAAAGGGAAAAAAAGGGCCATAGCACGATGCAGCCTGAAACAAAAGCGATCATGGAGCATCAACAATGCAACAGAGCCAAAACCAACAAAAGTGATCAAGGGGCATCTCTGGCATGAGCGAGCTCCCTCCCAGCACAACAAAGTACCAGAATGAGGTTACTCTGCTTTAGAGAAGAAACCTCCGATCCCATGCATGCCTAGTCAGGGCATCAAGTTGTTAAAGACAGAGGGAATAGATTAAGACCTCGCGAACCTCAGAAAGCTCGAGAGCATTGTAAGGGCCTATAAATATGTGAAAATTCAGAGTAACAAGGGTTCAACTTCTGGAGACTATGGATACTTTGCTACTCAAGCTTCTCATCTTCATTCTAGCAATATAATCTTCTTTTGTTGTTATATGTTCCATTTCCATTTTCCCTTATTTTCTAAGCTTGCACTTGAACAGGTTGTTCATGTTTCTTCTGTGTCTAATACCAGATAATTGTCATCTTATCTTTGCGTTGATAAATTAGATTTGCAAGCTTCATTTACTTCCTGTAGCTGGCCATTCTTATGTGTTTATATATGCATCTGCTGGTACAGTCGGTATTCTCCATCTATCCATTGAATCTACAAACTATTGAACATTAGTGGTCTAAAGCCTTGTAAAGCTGAGGGTATTCATGCATGTCTACAATAAAAGAAAAGTTGAAACGGTTATCTAGCTTCATCGAAATCTTCATCCGTTCCAGTAGTTCTGAAAACAAGGACAATTCTTTATGCTCTATGCAAAATAATTGAAACTGTTGTCAAACAAAATTTTATACCCAAGGTTCTTGATTAATCTATACATTCATCTGCTTCTATTTATTTTATGCATCACATTTGCTTTATGTTAATTTGACAGTGCACTAAGTTACATCCCGAGGTTCCCCATTGATTTTTGTGTAAAATATCCTGATTAGAGATTTCTTCTACCTAATCAGTTCAACATAATTTTGATGGTCTGATTGTATACCTCAATTGCCTAACGATGTTGTGCTTTACCTATGAAATAGAGGCTAATATAACAAGACACAAACACATTCCTTGGAACTTTCGTTACTATGGAATGCTTGGTTGGATTTTGGAATGGGAACATCCATTCCTGTGAATTCCATCACTGACTTAACTCATGGTGTCTTTGTATTCTACCATTACAAAACCTACGAGTGGGAAAGTGATTGGTGAAGTTAGTGACATTGTACCACATCTTGACCTTCACAAGCATGGTCATGTAGTTGTTGTTTCCTGTGTCCACGGGATAATTTTCAAAGATGAATATGGTGTAGGAGGCATAAGGAACAACAAATGAATGCATCATCATAAACACATTAACAAAAAACGTAGATGGAAAATAAACTTGATTTACCCAATATTTTTTTGTAATGGAATTCAATCTTTGAATATTATTTTTTTTGGTTCTTGAATCTAAACCTCTTCTTATTTGGAAACATAAACATATTTTGGTTAGGTTACATGGATGATAGCTGGATCAAAAAGGTCTGCATCGAAGGTTACCACTTTACATAATTGTGCATACATTCGATGCCACAACAGGTGTGTGCCCTTGCAAGTAATTGTAGAGAAGTCAAATTGGAATCGAGTGAAAGAAAGGACTTTTTTTTCTTATATCCTCATTCTCAATGCTTCATCCAAATGTTAGAAATGATCCCACTATATCAATATGTAATATTTGTATGAATAACTTGATAATTGGAATCCATAATTCCCTCTTGTCCTGTGCA
>APFE030071659.1:34702-48651 GCA_000404065.3 Pinus taeda
TAATTGTATGATATTGGATTTTACGCTTGTTGTGGATTGTTCTTTGTTTGTGCAGGTGTCCATGCGTGGAGCGCGAGGGTTTAGGGTTTAGGTTTTGGGGTTTAGGTTTTAGGGTGTATGGCTTAAGGTTTACAACAATTTAGTAAATTCTTTAAATAAAAAATTAAATAAAAGTTAAAAAAACACTTTTAAAAATGTTATAAAATGCCTACGTTTTAGGGTTTACTTTACAGGGTTTAGGGTTGAGGGTTTATAAAACTTTCCTAAGTGCTTTAAATAACCACTTAAAAAAGGTTACAAAACACGTTTTAAAATGTTAATAAATGATTAGGGTTTAGGGTTTAGGGTTTACAGTTTAGGTTTTATAACACCTTAGTAAATTCTCTTAACAAACACTTAAATAAAGGTTACAAAATTATATTTAATAGATCATAAAATGCTTAGGTTTTAGGGTTTATGGTTTTGGGTTTGGGGTTTGGGGTTTAGTGTTTAGGTTTTAGGGTTTATAACTCTTTAGTAAATTATTTTAATAAACACTTAAATAAAAGTTACAAAAATATTGTTAAAATGTTATTAAATGCTTAGTGTTTAGGGTTTAGGGTTATAAAACTTCGCTTAATTATTTTAATAATCACTTTAAAAAGTTACAAAAATTGTATTTTAAAAAATTATAAAAATTCCTAGTGTTTAGGGATAGGGTTTATTGTTTAGGGCTTGGGATTTATAATGCTTAGATAAATTCTTTTAATAAGAAAATAAAAGAAGGTTACAAAATGCTTGCTAAAATGTTATAAAATGCTTAAGCTTTAGGGTTTAGGACTTAAAATTGTATAAAGTGCTCATGATTTAGGGTTTAGGATTTATAACACTTTGGTAAATGCTTTTAATAAACACTAAAAAAAGTAAGAAAGCACTTGATAAAATGTTATAAAATAGATAGGGTTTAGAGTTTAAGGTTTAGGTCTTATAACACTTCAATAAATTCTTTTAATAAACACTTAAAAAAAGGTTACAAAACATTTTTGAAAATGTTATAAAATGCTGAGGGTTTAGAGTTTAAAATTTTATAAAATGCTTAGGGTTTATTAAACACTTTAAAAAGAGTTACAAAACACTTGTTAAAATTTTATAAAATTCTTAGGGTTTAATAAAACACTTTAAAAAAAGTTACAAAACACTTGTTAAAACACTTAGGGTTTATGGTTTATAACACTTTAGTAAATTATTTTAATAAACACTTAAAAGACGTTACAAAACGCTTAAAAATGTTATAAAATGTTTAGGGTTTAAGGTTTTAAAACGTTACAAAAAACTTGCTAGATTGTAATAAAATGCTTAGGCTTTAGGGTTTATAACAATTTAGTAAATTATTTAAATAAACGCTTTTTAAAAAGTTTACAAACTCTTGTTAAAATGTTATAAAATTCTTAGTGTTTAGGGTTTACCTTTTAGGGTTTATGGTTTTGGATTTAGGCTTTCCCATTTAGGGTTTAGGTTTTACATTTTTTGGTTTAGGGTTTATCGTTTAGGATTTATAACACTAAAGTTACAAAACACTTTTTAAAATATGGTTTATGGTTTAAAGTTTATAACACTTTAGTAAATTATTTTAATAAACACTTAAATAAAAGTTACAAAACACTTTTGAAAATATTGTAAAATGCTTAGGGTTTAGGTTTTAGGGTTTATAACACTTTAGTGAATTCTTTTAATAAACACCTAAGAAAAATTTAGAAAAATCTTCTTAGAATGTTATAAGATACATAGGGTTTAGGTTTTAGTGTTTCAAAAGTAGTGTTTGGGGCTTAGGGTTTATGTTTTATAAAACTTTAGTAAATTAGTTTTATAAACACTTAAAGAAAAGCTACAAAATGATTTTTAAAATTTTATGAAATGATTAAGGTTTACGGTATAGGGTTTAGGGTTTGGGTTTTACAGTTCAAGGCTTAGGTTTTAGGGTCGATAACAATTTAGTAAATTATTTTAATAAAAAGTTAAATAAAAGTTACAAAGCACTTTTCAAGATGTTATAAAATACTTAGGGTTTAGGGTTTTGGGTTTTGGGTTTATGCTTTAGGGCTGAGGGCTTATAACACTTTAGAAAATATTTTTAATAAATAATTAAATGAAAGTTACAAAACGCTTTTTAAAATGTTATAAAATTATTAGTATTTAGGTTTTGGGGTTTGGGGAGGGTTCAAGGTTAATTTTTTAGGATTTAGAGTTTATAAATTCTTTTAATAAACACTTAAAGAAAAGTTTTAAATTTTTTTTTTAAATATTATAAAATTCTTAGGGTTTAAATGTTTGGGGTTTACAGTTTATAAGGATTCAATAAATGATTTTAGTAAATGCTTAAAAACAAGTTAATAAACACTTTTTAAAATGTTCTAAAATGCTCCAAGTTTAGGATTTAAGGTTTAGGGTTTCGGGTTTCAGGTTTGGGGTTTAGAGTTTAGGGTTTAATGTTTATGGTTTATAACACTTCAGTAAATTATTTTAATAAACATTGTAATAAAAATTAAAAAATGATTTTTAAAATGTTATAAAATTATTAAGGTTTAGGGCTTAACATTTATGGTTTGGGGTTTATGGTTTATTGTGGTTTAACATTTAGGGATTATGGTTTGTAAGACTTTAGTAAATGGTTTTAATCAAGGCTTAAATAAACGTAACAAAATTCTTTTTAAAATGGTATAAAATGCTTAGGGTTTAGTGTTTATAGTTTGGCCTTTGGGATTTAGGATTTATGGTTTATAAGACCTTAGTAAACACTTTCAATAAATACTTGAATAAAATTTCGAAAATGTTTTTTAAACTGTTATAAAATCCTTAGGGTTTAGGGTTTTGAGTTTTGATTTTAGGTTTTTGGTCTAGTGTTTAGGGTTTAGGTTTTAGGGTTTATAAAACTTTAGTAAATTCTTTTAATAAACACTTAAATAAAAGCTACAAAATGATTTTTAAAATGTTATAAAATTCTTAGGGTTTAGGGTTTAGGGTTTTAGGCTTTGTGTTTAGAGTTTAGGTTTTAGGGTTTATAAAACTTGAGTAAATGCTTTTAATAAATACTTTAATAAAAGTTGCAGACTACTTTTTAGAATGTTATAAAATGCTTAGTGTTTATGGTTTAGAGTCAAGGGTTTGAGGTTTATTGTTTTGGGGTTTAGGGTATAGGGTTTTGAATTTAGGGTTTGTAACACTTTCATAAAAGGTTTTAATAAACACTTAAATAAAATTTACAAAACCATTTTTAAAATGTTATAAAATTCTTAGCATTGGGGTTTAGGGTTTAGGGTTTGGGATTTAGGGTGTAGGGTTTAGGGTCTAGGATTTAGGGTTCCAGGTTTATGGTAGTGTGTTTAAGGTTTATAAAATGATAAGGTTTAAGTTTTATGATTTTAGGTTTAGGTTTTAGGGTTTAAAATTTTATAAAATTCTTGGGTTGTTGGTTTTAGGGTTTATGGTTTATAAAACTTTAGTAAATTATTTTAATAAACACTTAAAAGAAGTTACAAAACGCTTAAAAATGTTATAAAATGTTTAGGGTTTAAGGTTTTAAAACGTTACAAAACACTTTCTAGATTGTAATAAAATGCTTAGGCTTTAGCGTAAATTATTTAAATAAACACTTTTAAAAAAAGTTACAAACTCTTGTTAAAATGTTATAAAATACTTAGAGTTTAGGGTTTGGGGTTTAAAATGTTATAAAGTTGTTATGGTTTAGGGTTTGGCGTTTTTTGAGGTTTTTGGGGTTTAGGGTTTATGGCTTTTTAGGGTTTTGGGGTTAAGGCTTAGGGTTTAGGTTTTAAGTTTTGGAGTTTAGTGTTTAGGGTTTATAATACCTTAGTAAATGCTTTCAAGCTTTAGGCTTTAGTGTTTAGGGTTTACACGAACTTAGTAAACAATTTTACTATTTATCCTTTAGGCTTTAAGCATTAGGATATAGTGTTTGGGGTTTGGGGTTTAGGGTTTAGGTTTTATAACACTTTAGTAAATTATTTAAATAAACACTTAAATAAAATTTACAAAATGCTTTCTAAAATGTTATAAAATTTTTACTGTTTAGGGTTTACCATTTAGGGTTTATGGTTTGGGATTTAGGCTTTCCGGTTTAGGGTTTAGGTTTTAGGTTTTATGATTTAGGGTTTATGGTTTAGGTTTTATAACACTAAAGTTACAAAACACTTTTTAAAATATGGTTTATGGTTTAAAGTTTATAACACTTTAGTAAATGCTTTTAATAAACACTTAAAAAAAGTTACAAAACACTTTTTAGAATGTTGTAAAATGCTTAGGCTTTAGGTTTTAGGGTTTATAACACTTTATTAAATTCTTTTAATAAACAACTAAGAAAAATTTAGAAAAATCTTCTTAAAATGTTATAAAACACATAGGGTTTAGCTTTTAGGGTTTCAAGTGTAGTGTTTGGGGCTTAGGGTTTATGTTTCATAAAGCTTTAGTAAATTATTTTAATAAACACTTAAAGAAAAGATACAAAATAATTTTTAAAATGTTATGAAATAATTAAGGTTTAGGGTTTGGGGTTTACGGTTCAAGGCTTAGGTACTGGGGTTTATAACAATTTAGTAAATTATTTTAATAAAAAGTTAAATAAAAGTTACAAAGAACTTTTCAAAATGTTATAAAATACTTATGGATTTGGGTTTATGCTTTAGTGTTTAGGGTTTATAACACATTAGAAAATATTTTTAATAAATAATTAAATGAAAGCTACAAAACCCTTTTTTAAAATGTTATAAATTAATTAGTATTTAGGGTTTGGGGTTTGGGGCTTAGGGTTCAGGGTTCATTTTTTAGGATTTAGAGTTTATAAATTCTTTTAATAAACACTTAAATAAAAGTTAAAAAAAATCATTTTAAAATGTTATAAAATTCTTAGGGTTTAAGTTTTAGGTTTTAGGGTTTATAAGGGTTCAGTAAATCGTTTTAATAAATTATTAAATAAAAGTTAAAAATAACTTTTTTAAAATGTTCTAAAATTCTTAGGGTTTCGGGTTTCAGGTTTTGGGGTTTAGAGTTTAGGGTTTAATGTTTATGGTTTATAACACTTTAGTAAATTATTTTAATAAACATTTTTATAAAAATTAAAAAATGATTTTTAAAATGTTAAAATTATTAGGGTTTAGGGTTTAGCATTTAGGGTTTGGGGTTTAGAGTTTAGGATGGGTTAGAATTTAGGGATTATGGTTTACAAGACTTTAGTAAATGGTTTTAATCAAGGCTTAAATAAAAGTAACAAAATTCTTTTTAAAATGGTATTAAATGCTTAGGGTTTAGTGTTTATAGTTTGGCCTTTGGGATTTAGGGTTTATGGTTTATAAGAACTTAGTAAACACTTTTAATAAATACTTGAATAAAATTTCAAAATCCTTAGGGTTTATTTTTTTGCATTTCTGGTCTAGTGTTTAGGGTTTAGGTTTTACGGCTTATAACACTTTAATAAATTCTTTTAATAAACACTTAAATAAAAGCTACAAAACTATTTTTAAAATGTTATAAAATGCTTACGGTTTAGGTTTTAAGGTTTAGGGTTTCAAGGTTCATGTTTAGAGTTTAGGTTTTACTGTTTATAAAACTTGAGTAAATTCCTTTAATAAACACTTAAATAAAAGTTACAGACTCCTTTTTAGAATGTTATAAAATGCTTAGTGTTTATGGTTTAGAGTTAAGGGTTTTAGGTTTATTGTTTGGGGTTTTGGGATTAGGGTTTTGAATTTAGGGTTGTAACACTTTCGTAAAAGCTTTTAATAAACACTTAAAATAAAATTTACAAAACCATTTTTAAAATGCTATAAAATGATTAGCATTTGGGGTTTAGGGTTTAGGGTTTGGGGTTTAGGGTGTAGGGTTTAGGGTCTAGAATTTAGGGTTCCAAGTTTATGGTAGAGTGTTTAAGGTTTATAAAATGATAGGGTTTAGGGTTTTCTGGTTTAGGTTGTAGGGTTTAAGGTTTAGGTTTTAAGGTTTATAACACTATAGTAAATTCTTTTAACAAACACTTAACTAAAAGTTACGAAAAACCTTTTAAAATGTTATAAAATGATTAGGGTTTAGGTTTATGGTTTATAACACTTTAGTAAATTCTTTTAATAAACACTTAAATAAAGTTACAAAACCATTTTTAAAATGATATAAAATGTTGAGGGTTTAGGGTTCAGGTTTTACTGTTTAGGGTGTATGGTTTTAAGTCTAGGATTTAGGGATTAAAACTCTTAAGTAAATTCTTTTAATAAACATTTAAATAAAGTTTACAAAACACTTTTTAAAATTTTATAAAATACTTAGGGTTTAGGGTTTACAAGTTATGGTTTAGGGTTAGGGGCTTATTGTTCAGAGTTTAGGGTTTAGCGTTTATAGGACTTAAGTAATGTTTTTAGTAAACACTTAAATAAAAGTTATAAAACATTTTTAAAATTGTTATAAAATGTTTAGTGTTTAGGATTTAGGGTTTGGGTTTTAAGGTCTAGGGTTTAGAGTAAGAGTTTGTGTTTTAGGCTTTAGGTATTAGGGTTTACATTTTAGGGTTTATAACACTTAATAAACCCCTTAGGGTTTAAGTTTTAAGATTTTAGCTTTAGGGTTTAGGGATTTCGGTTTAGGGTTCATGGTTTTAGGTTTATAACACCTTAGTAATTGTTTTAATAATCACTTAAACAAAATATACAAAACACATTTTAAAATGTTATAAAGTGCTTAGGGTTTAGTGTTTAGGATTTGGGGTTTAGGATTTATGGTTTAGGGTTTAGGGTTTAGGGTTTATGGTTTAGGGTGTAGGGATAAACCACCCCATTTTAAGGGGGTATCTGCTACTACATATGAAACATAATACATTCATCCCATGGAGCCTTGGGGATTTATGAAGAAAATAAAAGGAAAACGGTTTATGAAGAAGGGTGGAAAAACAAAGATTGGGGTATCTCATGTACCACAATTTTCTCCCTCCTAAACTAACATACCTAGGTGTGGTCTTCTCGTATTTTACATACTCATAAAATTCTTAGGTTTTATGGTTTAGGGATTAGTGTTTGGGGTTTAGGGTTTAGGATATAGGGTTTATAGCATTTAAGTAAATTATTTTAATAAGCACTTAAGTAAAAGTTACAAATAGTTTTTAAAATGTTATAAAATTCTTAGGCTTTAGCGTTTAGGGTTTAGGGATTATAACACATTAGAAAATTCTTTTAATATATACTTAAATAAATGTTACAAAACACTCTTTAAAATGTTATAAATTAATTAGGGTTTATATTTTAGGCATTAGGGTTTAAAGTTTTTAACGCTTAAGTAAATTCTTTTAATAAACACGTAAAAATGTTACAAAACGCTTTTTAAAATGTTATGAAATTCTTAGGATTCAGGTTTTATGGTATAAGGGATAGGGTTTACGGTTTACGATTTATAACACTTTAATAAAAAAATTTAATAAACACTTAAGTAAAAGTTACAAAATGGTGTTTGAAATTCTATAAAAGGCTTAGGGTTTATCATTTAGGGTTTAGGCTTTGGGTTTTCTGGTTTAGTTTTTATTGTTCAGGGTTTGTAACACCTTAGTAAATTATATTGATAAAAACCTAAGTAAAAGTTACAAAAATCTTTTTAGAATGATATAAAATGCTTAGGTTTAGGGTTTAGGGTTCAGGGTTTATGGTTTTTTGTGTGGTGTTGAGAGTTTAGGGGTTAGGGTTTATAACACTTTAATAAATGATTTTAATAAACACTTAAATAGAAGTTAATTTTTTTTTTTAAATTTGATAAAATTATTAGGATTTATCATTTATGGTTTAGGGTTTAGGGTTTAGTGTTTAGAGTTTGGGGTTTAGGTTTTTAGGTTTAGAGTTTAGGTTTTAGGGTTTTAGGGTTTGTGGTTTAGAGTTTAGGGTTGAGGGTTATAGCAAATTACTAAATTATTTAATAACCACTTAATAAAAATTACAAACACTTTTTAAATGTTAATAAATGCTTAGGTTTTTAGGGATTAGTGTTCACGGTTTGGATGGTTAGGTTTTAAAGGTTTAGGATTTAGGTTCTATTATTTAGGGTTTATGGTTTGGGGTTTAGAGGTTAGGGTTTAGGGTTTATAAAACTTTAGTAAATGATTTTAATAAACACTTAAATAAAAGTTTCAAATACTTTCTAAAATGCTATAAAATGATTAGGGTTTAGAGTTTAGGGTTTGGGATTTAAGGTTCCAACCGCACCTCTTCCTTCACTACCTCCTCCTCCACATCTTCCTCCAACTCTGGCTCCACCTCCTCCACCACCTTTGTCTCCTCTTCATACTCCACCTCATCCTCCCCATACTCCTCCTCGACCTACACCTCCTCCTCCTCCACGTCCACCTCCTCCATATCCATCTCCACATCCTCCTCAACAACTAGCACGACCACCTCCTCCTCCTCTTCCTCGACCACCTCCTCAAACTCCAACTCCAACTCCACCTCCTCCTCCACCATCTCCTCCACCTCCACCACCACCTCCTCCACCACCACCTCCTCCTCCTCCTCCATATCCATCTCCACCACCTCTCCTCCTCCATCACCACCTCCTCCTATTCCTCCACCTCCACCTCGTCCTCCTCCACATCCTCTTGTTCTTCCTCCAACTCCAGCTCTACCTCCTCCACCTCTACCTCTACCTCCACCTCCTCCACTACCTCCACCTCCATGCCCACACCCACCTCCACCTCCACCTCCGCCTCCTCCTCCACCTCCACCACCATACCCACTTCCACCTGCTCCTCCACTAGCTCCACCACAACCTCCTCAACTTCCACCTTGGCCTTCTCCACCTCCTCCTCCATCACTTCAACATATGCCTCCTCCTCCTCCTCCTCCTCTATCACTTCAACATCTGTCTCCTCCTCCTCCTCCTCCTCTGTCACTTCGACATCTGCCTCCTCCTCCGCCTCCTCCAATACTTCAACATATGCCTCCTCCTCCTCCTCCTCCTCCTCTACCTCCACCACCTCAGCTACCTCCTCCTCCACAACCAACACCTCCACCTCCTCCTCAACCTCCTTAGCCTCCCGCTCCTCCTCCTCCACCTCGTCCTCAACCTCCTTTGCCTCCTCCTCCACCCCCTCCACCTCCTCCTCATCCTTAACCTCCTTCGTCTCCTCCTCATCCTCCTCCACCACCTCCACCTCCACCTCCCTTGCCTCCTCAGAAAACTTAAAAAAGATCAAAATTGCATATCATTTCATTCTCTTTATTTATAATACACATTGATTCATTCTATGTAGCAATAGCTCATCTATCAATATATACATCACAATATAACAAATAATATATATGAAAAATTGCAATATAAATAAGTAATTATGATAACAACGATTTCATTTTAAAAAAATGTAAAATTTAAATAAATTGTATCAAAAGTCGTTGAGAAAAATCAAAACCAACTCAATGTTTATTCGTATTTGACAAAACTAGAAGGGAATACATTGCAGAAAATGAAATTCTATGGGAGATTGAAAAATATTTCCATGATGAAAACACATGTGTGAAATCATTGCCATAAAACACCATTTTTATGATTTCCAAGGAAATTAGTTTAAATAACAACCTTTTTTGAGAAATTAAGGAAAATCACTTACAAAAATTATGGATTGTAAACATAAAGGTTAATTGAGCGTTTGGTCATTCTATAGGGATGGGAACTCTTGCTTCTATGAATTTTATTTTTCTTTTATGGGGAGATAATGCTATAACATATAAAAATTTTAACTTAATATTGGGGATAATCATCCTTAATCACTATTTCAATAAAAAAATTAACCCCCAAAGTTTTGGACCCTCGAATTTCAACTCTGAGAAAAAAACTCCCCTAAAATTTTATCTGCATTAATGAAGACTATAAATGAATTCCAAAGAGTAATTTACGACTGAAAGGTTTTGTAGAAAAATGTATACGTGAAGACATGGCTGCTAAAAATTAAAAATTAAACTTTATTTTTAATTAAAGAGTATTTTTCCCCAACAATTAGATATAAAATCATAATAACGGAAGTGTAATTTTTAAATCATAACACCAAATTTTGGGGATTTTCCAAACAAAAAATTATTACAGTTCCCAAAAATTAAGAAAAAAATTCAAGAGGGAAAGGAGAGCATGCTCGAGGTATTGGGATGTAAAGCAAATACAGAAGCCTCATCTATTAGATATGACAATCATTATTCGTATGAAAAGTTAGAAAATGGAAAGGAGACTAGGGCTTTTATTTACCCTCTCTTTTTTAATGACAATATTTAATTATGAGAAAATAATACAATGTAAATCTTTTTTTTTATTCCTAAGAACAATTCATACAATTCATTTACTTGTTACTACCTGTAATGAAGTGATTCCATCGAAAGTTTACAATACTATCATATTTGTCTATTTATATTCTAGCAGTAAACATTAGATATTCATGTCAACTCTATATATTTTGTTTCTGCATAATGATTGTATATAATTTACTATTACTATCATTTTATTTGAAGAAGAGAATACACAAATTAGGCAATAGGTTTGATGAACCCTTGTCATGGGAGTTTGCAAAGGTTTTCCAAGACTACTTTCTCCATGGCCAATAGGAATTGTTTCTCTTCTATTCCTATGTTCCTTATCTTCATGTAATTTCTTCTTTTCCTTTCTAATAGTAACCAAAGGTCATCGTCTAGTATATATCATTTTTTGGGAATATTTTACTAAAATATAAAATGTTGTAAAATATTTGTGGTTCTTTCAATGAATTGTAAAATCTTGTAAAACATTAGTGGATCATTGAGTTAATTATAAAATCTTGTAAATTATTGGTGAATCCATCATTTAATATTTACATCAAGTTTTTTTTCCTTCTTATGCATTCATTCTCTAATAGAAATAGTTATCCAATTACTTCGCTTCAAATAAACCAACATATTTAGGATTTGGTGGTGCATCACTATCTATAAGTTTTTCAACTGCTTGGTGTGTAACTATTATAGTAACTACTATTATTTCTTCTTCAATTAAAACTCTAATAATTGTTGATCAATACATAATTTTTTGAAATTACACAAAATTCTCAATGAGATTGAATGAAAGACAAAAGAATTAATGAATGTTAGTTTCGTGTATGATAAAAAAATCAATTAACACAAACTCATATAAAGCCACAATTTTCAAGTTCAGAAATACACCGACAAAGAAAAATGTTCACTACTTAGTATAACATGTTAAAAAACAAGTGTCATAAAAGGATTTCAACTTCAAAATTTATAATACACTAAACTGTTTGTCATCCTCCACTAATTACATGTATTGTTCCTTTAGCCTTTGCCTCAAAAGTATAATTTCATTAAAGGAATATTGTTCCCATGAGAATAGATCTCCTACAATGAACACATAGGAAGCTATAGCATAGGTCATTTTTCCATACAAATAGCCAAGTAGAACATATTTCCCTTTCCTAATAAATATTTTGAAACAAAATACAAGATAAACAATGGATTCTCTAAAAAGTGAAGAATATTAGGTCATGCAAGAAAGTGAACTGCAAATTAACTTTTTTACTTAAACCATTAGATACATAAAAAATTAATAACAATTATGAAAAATATGTGGAAACTTCAATAATAAACAAAGCCATATATGATTCCTAATATCCTACGTTTCTCAAGTAAACATAAAAGAGAACATAAGACTTCTTATTCAATAAACAACATTAACTTTAACCTAACACTTTTTAAATAAATGATAATTAGATGAATCCAGGCATTCCCAAACAAATGGTTAATTGGAAAATAGAATACGAACTATAAGTTTTTATAGGACTAATAAAAGTTATAAAAAAAAAACAAAAAATTTTAATCTTGAAAAATGCTTCAAATTCTTGGCCAAGATACAAGATCTAAACATTAAAGAAATTTCATGTACTTGAATGACTATATTTTTGCATAGAGGAAATATTCCTAAATGTATTAATTATCATTTAATGGTATGATATTATGTATGTCAAGGGATATGTTTTGGGTTCATGAGATTGTAGCTTTCGTTTCCAACAATGGAGAAGAGAGTGACAATTTCATATTTGAAATTAAGACATGAATTTTAAATTAAATTTCATACCTCCACCTCCTCCTCATCCTCCTTCATATCCACCTCCTCCACCTCCTGCTCATCCTAATCCACCTCCTCTCCTTTACCTCAACCTCCTCAACCACCTCCATCTCCACCACATTCTGCTCCTCCACCACCTCCATCACCAGCACCTTCTCCTCCTCCTCCTCCACCACCTACACATCCCCCACCAAATCCTCCACCACCACCTAAACCTCCTCCATCACAACCACCTACACATACCCCACCAAATCCTGCACCACCACCACAACCTTCTCCGCCACCACCTCCTCCTCCACAACCTACACATCCCCCCCCACATCCTCCAACACCACCTCCACATCCACTTCCTCCTCCTCCTCCACCTTCTCCTCCTCCATCACCTCCACCTCCTCCACCACCTCCACTTTGTCCTACTCCACCACCTCCACCTCCACCTCCTCAATCAACTTCTCTTTCTCCTCCTCCACCTCCACCTCCTCCTCCACTACCTCCTCTTCCCCCACCTCCACGTCCTCCAACTCCTTTTCCTCCACATACACCTCAACCTCCTCCACCAACTCTACCTCCTCTTTTGCATCTGCCTCCTCCTCCACCACCACCTCCATGACAACCTCCTCCTCCTCATTTGCCTCCTCCACCTCCACCTCCTACACCTCCGCCACCACTTCCTCTACGTCCTCTACCACCACCTCAACCTCCACCTTCACACTACAGACAACACCACCACCACGTTTACCTCCTCCTCATCGTCTACGTCCACCACCTTCACCACCTCCTCTACCTCCACCTCCATCTCCACCTTCACACTACACACTCCACCACCACCACCACCACCTCCTCCTCCTCCTCCTCATCCACCACCTTCACCACCAGCTCCTCTACCTACACCTCCACCTCCACCTCCACCTCCACCTCCTCCTCCACCATAATATCCACCTACACCTCCTCCTCCAAGATATTAGATCTAAATGTTAAAGAAATTTCATGTACTTGAATGACTATATTTTGCATAGAGGAAATCTTCGTAAATGTATTACTTATCATTTAATGGTACGATATTATGTATGTCAAGAGATATGTTTTGGATTCATGAGACTGTAGCTTGAATTTCCAACAATGCAAAGGAGAGTGGCAATCAAATATTTGAATTTAAGACTTGAACTTTAAATTAACTTGCATACGTCCATCTCCTCCTCACCCTCCTCCACATCCACCTCCTCCTCCTCCTACTCATCCCAATCCACCTTGTCCTCTCCTTTACCTCAACCTGCTCAACCATCTCCATCTCCACCACATTCTCTACCTCCACCACCTTCATCGCCACCACCTTCTCCTCCTTGTCCTCCTCAACCACCTCCACATCCCCCACCAAATCGTCCACCACCTCCTCCTCCACAACCTGCACATCCCCCACCACCTCCTCTACCACCTCCACTTCCTCCTCCTCCACCACCTCCACCTCCACCTCCTCAATCAACTTCTATTTCTCCTCATCAACATCCACCTCCTCCTCCACTGCCTCCTCTTCCCCCACCTCCACCTCCTTTTCCTCCACATACACATCAACATCCTCCACCACCTCTACCTCCTCTTCCACATCTGCCTCCACCTTCACAACCATCTCCATGACAACCTCCTCCTCCTCTGCCTCCTCCACCTACAGCATCACCTCCTTTACCTCCACCACCTCCTCTACTTCCACCGCCATCTCCACCTTCACACTGCAGACTCCACCACCACGACCTCCACCTCCTCCTCCTCCTCTACCTCCACCGCCTCCACCACCTCCTCTACCTCCACCGCCTCCACCACCTCCTCTACCTCCACCTCCACCTCCACCT
>APFE030071677.1:0-15517 GCA_000404065.3 Pinus taeda
ACCTAGTGTCATGTATTATGATGTACCTGGGAGTCCTTCGAACGTGGGCCTTTAACATAGGAATAACACTAAACAAGTGTGTTGCGACTTCCCTTTAAGCTCCCCTTTGGTGTAGCGCCCTTATCTCTATTTTATTCATATAACCACAGGATGGGACCAAGGGCTTAACCTTTCAGGTGCTAAGGCCTTCAGACCTGTGTCTGGGGGCCTATTTCCTTTGTAACACAAAATCCCACATATCGGCACTTTACTGTGCTTTACCTTAAGCTTATTCCCTAGAAAACTACGATCGCCAACCTATGGGATCGGGCCCACCTAGGACATAAAAATTGCATTGGACGAGAGGGGGCCTTTTACCTTTTCCGATAGTGTGAGCTGATAGTCTAGACGCGAAATCGTCCTCAGGTAGAACCATTAAAACATATCGCATCCCTGAGGGTTTATAGTATATCACAATCATAGACTAGGAAGGAGTATCTGTGTGGGAAAGGACTTACACTTTGTGCAATAACCAATATGTGGGGTGACATCATCGTTTCCACGTGAGTGGTGACATTTGTCACTCGAAAATGGTCCCATAGGACCCCTGAAAACGTTGAAACTGAGGGACATGTGTCATCTTCCATGTCAGCATCTATACTACCACGTTTCCTTCATACTACCACATCATTTATGATGTTAGCTACCCTGTCAACTCTGAGGACCAATGATATGCCATCACGTGGCCCCCTATAGGAGAAAGAAAAAGGCCTGCCTGGCCCTATTTCCATAGGCATCTCCTTTTTCAATGAATTTCGGCCTTCCCCGACGATTTTGCACTAAATCGCAATATCACAACTCCACAAGGTTTTTGTGGAGATAGCCCCTCTATTCCTTCGATCACTGATAATACGGGATTTCCCATCATCGATATGTCGTACCACTGTACCACCACATGGAGGAGAGAGAAATGGTCGGCCCATTTCTGTCTTTGCGTGCATTTCCTTTGTAAACTGAAATCGGCCCCTCCCCCACTATTAATACTATTGGTGCATTCACCCCCCGCAATTCCTTAAGAATGGCCCATTGATTTTGCAGGGGCCCTACAGGAGTACGAGACTGCGGGATGAGGGATTGCGGGGTCCCCAATATGCTTGACTTTCTATGCCCGGGGTCCTCTGATAAACTCTTTTCCTTAATTTCGGGGCAAGGGAACTCCTGATCTTCAACAAGTCATATCTTCTGATCCAGGAATCCATTTTGGGACTTCTATATATCATGGGAAAGCTTGTTCTAGACACCATGTAATGGAGTGGAACTAACTTGGCACTTAGAGTTTTTGTGGCTTGGGAAAGTGGCTCCAAACTTCCCTGTTCTTATGCAACCTTGATCAATTGAAACCCACAATGCATTGAGTGACAACAAATCAACGATTCAATAACTTATCAAATCATGAATGAGAGCCATTACTAGAGCACATAATACACCATACACCATGGAAAATCAGTCATAAGATCACATGATAACCAGTGCATGTGCTCGTAAATCTCAATAGGGAAAATGACTTATAATGACATATGAAAAAGAGAACTAAGTCAAGGACTTTCATGTACCGCCCGACCATCTCCATGATATATTCCAAGGATGAATAAGGGATCTCTTGCAACAAACCAATACATAATCAGATAGGGAATCTAGAAGTTAAACCATCTCCACCCTCAAGCTACCACGATCTCACCTAAAATGGTCCCGAGATCACAAAACCAAAAAATCTTAGATCACTTAGAATTCCTTCACCACACTGAGAGGAATTTTCCTATCTCCACCCACCTATCTATATCTTCCCAGACAAAACCATCTCCAACCCCAACCCTTGGGATTTTCTTAAGACTGCCTCAACTGGATCCAAAACCTGTTGGAAATCCAAATCTCAACCACGAATGAATCCCATCACATCATGGTTATCCAAGAAATGGTAAGGCAAGAATGAAACCACTGTCAATCTAGGAAAAACCCATGCCAATGAATAATCAAATGCATGTACCATGAATTCACATCCCAACAAGGAAATTACACATGCAACTTGCTGCATGCAAAACCTTCCTGTTAAAGCTATTGATCCAACTTTCTCCTTGTGCTCCCTTTCTTTCCTTTAGTTTCCCTTTGCTTTCATTTGCTTATCCATTGATTTCCTTTTCTCTCTCTTTTCTTTCCTTTGCTTTCCTTTTCCTTTTTCTTTCCTTTTCCTTCATTTTCTCACTAGTTTCCCTTGCATGCGTATTTGTGTCTCTTCATATTCCTTTTCTCCTATTTTCCTTTATTTCCTTTATTAAATGCCAATTATTGCCTCTTTTCCTTTGCCAACGCCTTTTCCAATTTCCATATCCATTAATAAACCGCAAGTGATTCCCACTGTAATTTTTTCCCACCATTCAGCTTGGAATACATGTTGGTCTTATTTTATTTACATGGAAAATCAACCCGGGGTTGTTACACATTTTTAGTTCCATATTGTTTGAATCATGAAATGATTCAAACATAAGCAAAGGCATAAATATTGTGATTAAGAGGGACAAACCACCTATATATGAGGTGTATGATCACTATTTGAGCAAACACATACCACAAGTTGAGCTATATTGAGGTTCTGACTCAATCTATAATGAACTAATTAATAATATATTTGTTTCTTTATTATTGAAAAGCTAAGAGAGTTTATGAGAGACACTTGTTGACATGGGAGGATACTAAAGAAAACTTCCCCATGCCCACACCTATGTAATTTAAAGATTTCCATGATGGTGGAGTTATGCTAAAGGATCCATAATTTCATTAGTTCTAAGAGACAAAAAAATTACTTTTTTATTGGTTGCTATAAATTATACACCAAATAAAATAGGAGAGAGAATCAACGAATTATAGAGTATCTATTGGAGGTTACTTCCACATAGTCTACACACACAGATCAAATTTTAGTTTAGAGATGTACATAGTCATGATTTGAAGCTATAGAGCAATAGACTTGAGAGCTAATATGCTTGACTTAAAAGTTTTATTTAAACACTACTAGTGTTCTAAGTGAGGCCACACATAATCCTTTGAGTCCACACACAATACCCTATTCACCTCAAATTATGTATGTCTCCAAACAAACTCACTATAATGAAATCCTCAAAGATTGAAAGTGAAAACAATTCTAAAAGAACTATGAGTGAACAAAATCTCCAACCAGAAACCTGTTGGAAAATGAAAATAAAATTCAAAAAACAATATTCAAATCCATTGGTTCAAAGGTCATTTTTTTTTGTGTAAACCTATTTTTGTAGAGTGGGAGGATCCATAGGTCTGGAAGGTTATATCTATGGATATGATACCATATGTAATGGCACAAAATACAAGAACAATCTATACATAATAATTCATAATATGAATTGATAAGATAATTATTATTAATACCAATTTTATAATTGACATGAGTAGTTAGTAGTAGAAGCATATTTGTGAGATGAGAAACCAACTTACTAACAATTTCAAGGGCCATTTCGTCTTCATAATCCTAATAACCACAACCAATTTGTGGGTGGAAACTCTCCACCCAACCATATGATGAGATGCACCATATATTTTTGTAGCTGACTACCCCCAATCCTTCAATCAACTACTACGTGAACTTTCCTTAGCCTTGTTCTTTATTGCCCCAAGAAAAATAAATGATATGTTTTTCTCCTTCTCCTTTCTTATAAAGAATGCATTCAAAATAGAGAACCCAATCCCTAGGATCCACTTTCCATTATGTAATTGTGCCTCTATCACACTTTTTCTTTTCTCACAAAACCATCTTATTTTGTGTTTTCTCGTTTATTCACTAAGTAGCTATATTATTATAACTATTACCATTATACTTTATTTATTATACATTTTCTTCTTATTATTATTAGTAGTAGTAGTATGTTTTGAGGAAAAAAATTAGTAAGGTATCCAAACAAAAAAGAATATTGGATAACCATCTTATCTAGGGACATAATAATAGCTAAGTATTTAAAATGTAACACAACTAGAAGAGAAAAATGAGACGTTGGGTGGCCATATTGTGCACATCAAATAATAGAAAAAATATTAAAATTCAATGAAAGTACATTATAAGCCTTCACATAATTCACCACAATAATGCTCACCAAGTAAATTAATAACCATGGTGAAACTATTGCATAACAAACCAACAAACAAGCCAAACTATATATTTTGAAGAGTTCAAAGGAAAAATACCAAACCTTGGAAATCCAAAGCAACAGATACAATACCAAACTTAACTAACTTATCTATCATAGGTACACAACCCAACACTATATACAACCCAAACACCAAATTCCACATCCAAAACACCCAAAAATGTAAAAAAAATGTCAAATGTCACCAACCCCCTATAGCAGAATATAGAAGACAAATAATGTCTTACCACATCATGGTACACAAATCCCAATATAAGACCTTGGCATGAGTAGAACCAACGAAGAGGACCCCATGTTGAAAAAAAACATAAAAGCATGCAATCTTGTCATTAAATGTAATTTAAAGCACAAAGAAACATCACCAATGGATTTAAACGGGGCCATGGATAAATGCCACAAAATGTTTAGTGTATCTTCCTACCCCATAAACATGTTTCCAAAGTGAATAAAATCTTGTAGTAGAATAGACCTTGCCCTTTAGTGCTCATATAGTTAAAAAAAATAATTAGATCATGTATAATAGGGAGGAACATCACAAAAAAGTCACTAAATTTCCCTACTATGATCACACATAAAAACCTTGGCACTCATGTCCACCATAACCCAACTATAAATGGAGCACAACAAAAGAAGGAAAATCTAAAACAATGCACCAAGATCTCCACTAACAACTAGCTACTAACTAAAATTATAAAAGCTCTTATAGAGAGAAATTCAAAATAGCCAATTACCACAATGTTTTGAAAATTACAAACAAATTTAAAAGAATATTGAATCTTGTCAAATGATGAGTTCTCATCAATGTTCACATACAAATAAAACACACAAAACCTCCTCCATCACATTCTATTTTTCCAAGACCAAAGAAACAAATTTGAAACACCTAGAACCACACATGAAAGCTAAATTCCCACTAGAACACCAAGAAAAATATGCCACCCCAAAATCCAAAACCATAAAAAAGTCCTAATGGAAGATGTTAGAGTAGGCAAAACCAACTAAGAACACCCCACATCACTAAACAATGTATATGTTCCCAAACACATTGCTAAATGTACTTGAAAGCATCAAGACATGTTGACAAAATACATATAGAAAATTAGAACCTCAACTTTAGCAAACCTGTAGTTAAAACAAAATCCTAGCCATCTTTGATAGGGAGAAACATTGTCACAAGGTCACTATATTTATATGCCACACATGAACATAATTATAAAATATGGCTTTCAATTTCATGTCAGTGTTGTCCCATGTAGTGAGAAGAGACTTGATAAAGTGGCCAAATAGGTGAAGTATAGCATAATATAAACGGGCTACAAATTCAACCATTTATGGTCACGTTTTTGCAATCATTTTTATGCAAAATCTAGTTACAAAATATTAGAATCATAGTTTTCAATCGTTTAGATTGCAGAATTTGGGGTTATGAGGGTTTTTGAGGTCATTGAATGCATTTTTGCAATTAAAAATGCAAATCGAATAATGTAAAATTGTAATTCTAACCATTCTTCTATAGTTGGATTTTGGTGAGATTGCTAGAAAAGAGTGTTAAATAGTAGAACATTTAAATTCATTCAATGATAATAGTCTAAGTATTCTATAATTTGACTCTTTTTCCAACATATTGTTTTGGTTAAACTTACCTAAAAATCCGCTAGAATGTGTTGGAATTGTATATTTCAGTTGTTGATTTTATATAATCTAAGTGCCCCAAGGGGATTTTAGAATGGTGAATCTATTTATAGATTCAAGAATGCAATTTAGACAACATGAAATTATGATATGACCAAAAATTGTATCAGTAGATTCCAATGAAAAAGGATAAAAATATAAAAGGTTTAAACTTCACCTCTTAAATGAAGTATATATCCAAAAGTCCTCACATTCATAAAACAAAACAATTTTATCATTTAGATTTTGAAATATTATCCATATAAATTTTAATAAAGTTATCAAATATAAAATTTCAAATAAGATTTCCTGAGGATGAATCGTACTTGTTGGTTCGAAATGCATCGACAAATGAATTACGATGTGATTTTCACCAAAAACTCTTCTCTATAAACTCGATATGGATCACAGAAGCCTAAATTCAACCATTTACAACTTTCTTTTAACTTGCAATGTCACAATCAATATGGTAATTTAAACCTGCTTTACATCCTAAACAATTTTATCTTTTAAATACAAATTGTTCCCCTATATCGATTTAATGCTCCTTGCTATCAATAAGCTTATCTTCCCCACGATTGATTAAGTGCTCCTTGCTATCCTAAACAATTTTATCTTTTAAATACAAATTGTTCCCCTATATCGATTTAATGCTCCTTGCTATCAATAAGCTTATGTTCCCCACGATTGATTAAGTGCTCCTTGCTATCGATAAACTTATCTTTGCTTGATTTTTTATTTTTGTGATCTATACCGATTGATAATGTCTAGAAATCAGCCTACATTGTTAGAATGAGGTCGATATTTCGAACCAACTAAACTTATTTTTATTACTAAGATTAATTTGAGTCAAAATCATTTTTCTATCTTACAATCATGTAAATAGCCCATTAATAAAAATCCTTATATAATTGGTATGAGATAACTTCAAATTAATCTTTAATAAACATTTTATCATTATCATACTAGCTAATAAGCTATTGCTTCGAAATTGTCTCATCTTCATGGTAATGTTTTAACTCTGCTCTCATTCTATTAATCCATTAAAATTTCATTGTAGTAATGCGGTTGCAAAAATATCGGGATGGAGACACCCAAAAACATCGGGATCCACTCCTCAAAGCAATATAATGATATGTGAAAGCTGACCGTATCAAGCGAAAAGGCTTTCACGCCTCTCTCACGTCAATTTTCCATGCGTCGGGATGGAGAGACCGTATTAAGCGAAAAGACTTTCACAATTCCGCCCCAAATCAAATTCCCAAAGACTTTAACGTCAAGTTTCCATGCGTTCCACTCATTTGCCCGCAATCAAATCCCGAAATCATGGTTTCGAACCCACCCTGTGTTCATTTAAAATTCATCCTACTTTTTAGGATATAAATTCTTCCTCCTTTTTAGGATTTAATAATTCTTCCTAATTTTATGAATCATGATATTGTCGAATTGCAAAATGGAGCCGTGTTTAAAAATTAATATATATTTTCCATTTTTTTAATTTAAGTTGGGATGGAGACACCCAAAAACATCGGGATGCACTCGTCAAAGCAAAATTCCACGGAATTTGATTCCACGCGTTCCACCAATTTGCCACAATCAAATCCCGAAATCACCCACCAATTTCTACGACCCTTTGCGATTGCTATAAAAGGGATATGTATATGTAGTGAATTCATCGGCAAAGCATTGGACACAGAGAGAGCGCCATGGATAAAGCCATGACTGTCTGCTTTTTGATAGTGTTGGCAGCGTTGGACAATGCGGCTGCCACAACGTTCAATTCATTAAGAGAACCCCATCATCATTTTGTTTCCAAAGAACGCACCCTCACATCAATGGAGGATAAAAGGGACGTGGACGCGCTTCTGTCGTTCAAGAAGGCCGTCACCTCGGATCCACGAGGATCGTTGTCGGACTGGACAACTGAGAATTCGGGGAAGGTATGCTCGTGGAATGGTGTTTCCTGCACAGGCGGCCCTAACAGAGTCACTGCCCTAAACCTTTCTGCACTAAGTCTCGAAGGTACTCTCTCGCCCACTCTGGGCAACCTTTCCTTCTTATCGAGTTTGCTTTTGTCATTCAACAACTTGAGTGGAAGAATTCCAGGAGAATTGGGCTCCCTACAGAATTTAACGTGGTTGGATGTGTCATCCAACAATTTGAGTGGAAGAATTCCAGGAGAATTGGGCTCCCTACATAATTTAACGTGGTTGGATCTGTCATCCAACAACTTGGGTGGAAGAATTCCAGGAGAATTGGGCTCACTACCGAGTTTAACGTGGTTGGATCTGTCATCCAACAACTTGAGTGGAAGAATTCCAGGAGAATTGGGTTCGCTGCAAAACTTACACATGTTGCATTTGTTATCCAATAACTTGAGTGGAAGAATTCCAGGAGAATTGGGCTTGCTACAGAATTTAACCTGGTTGTATCTGTCATCCAACAACTTGAGTGGAAGAATTCCAGGAGAATTGGGCTCGCTGCAGAATTTAATTGATTTGCGTTTGCCATCCAACAACTTGAGTGGAAGAATTCCAGGAGAATTGGGCTCGCTGCAGAAATTAGAGACTTTGGATTTGTCATACAACAACTTGAGTGGAAGAATTCCAGGAGAATTGGGCTCGCTGCAGAAATTAGATTGGTTGGATTTGTCATTCAACAACTTGAGTGGAATTCCAGGAGAATTGGGCTCGCTACAGAATTTAAATTGGTTGTATTTGTCATCCAACAACTTCAGTGGAAGAATTCCCGAAGAATTGGGCTCACTCCAGAGCTTACAGCTCTTGAATCTGTCATCCAACAACTTCAGTGGAAGAATTCCCGGAGAATTGGGCTCACTGCGGAGCTTATGGTATTTGTATTTGTCATCCAACGACTTGAGTGGAAGAATTCCAAGAGAATTGGGCTTGCTACAGAATTTAATGTGGTTGGATCTGTCATCCAACAACTTGAGTGGAAGAATTCCCGCATCTCTAGGGAATTGCACAAACATGGGAAATTTGTTGTTGTTCGACAACCAGCTTAGTGGAACAATCCCTGAGAACATTGGCGAATGGGCCAGCCTATACACATTAGATTTATCCAAAAACTTGTTGAATGGAAATATTCCCGCATCTTTACATAATTGTACACAGTTAAATCGTGTCAAGCTGTTTGAGAACAAACTTAGTGGATCCCTAGACATAGTGTTTCCAATTTCCTTGGAGGTTTTCTCTGCTCATTCTAACAGTTTTTCTGGGAATCTTCCATTATCTTTAGCCAATTGCACCAACCTTATAGCACTAGATTTAAGGAAAAATAAATTGATAGGCCAGCTTCCTAAACAGTATGCATCTTTTCAATCATTACGAATTTTAAGTTTGGGTTATAATAACCTTCAGGGTGGTATTTCTGATTGGATCACAAATCTTCCTAACTTACAGGTGTTGGATTTATCCAATAATAATTTTATGGGGAGAATACCTTTTAATTTAGGGAGACTCCTAGGATTTCAAATACCTTCGTCTTCCCAGCTCACTAGTAGTACATTTTACATTGATGTG
Source organism: Pinus taeda (assembly GCA_000404065.3). Lineage (NCBI taxonomy): Eukaryota > Viridiplantae > Streptophyta > Pinopsida > Pinales > Pinaceae > Pinus > Pinus taeda. The sequence continues at coordinate 9,422 of APFE030071677.1, forward strand.
CAAGTTAACATTAAAGGTTTTGAGTATAATCTAACATATGTGTTGCTCACAAATACCATTTTGGATTTGTCTAGCAATAATTTTATTGGAGAAATTCCCTCAAGCATGGGAAATTTGAGTGGCTTGCGGTTGTTGAATCTATCTAGAAATCAGTTGGAAGGGAAAATTCCTGCATCTCTAAGTGAGATATCTACTCTAGAGCAATTAGACTTGTCTACAAATAATTTGAGCGGAGAGATTCCGCAAGAACTCTCTAAATTAACTAAGTTGGCATACCTGGATGTATCATTTAACAGATTGTGTGGGCGAATCCCTCAAGGAACGCAGATGGACACTTTCAGTGTGGCTTCATTTCAAAGGAACAAATGCCTATGTGGGTATCCTTTACAAGCATGCAATAAAGCTACCCCCAAAAAAGGAGATGGAGTCTCTCCAAATGTCAGTGATCACCAAGGATGGTTGAATCGTGTGGATGAACATATCTCATTAATTGCATTAGGATTAGGAGTAGGAATTGGCTTTGGTGGAGTTGTAACATTAATAATTATGTGGGAAAAAGCATGGCATTGGATGGTACCTCCAAAAATAAAACCATTTTATGGAGTGTATCGATTCCCTAAATGACTTATCTTTTAGTCAACCATAATGATATTTTCATGAAATATGTATTGAAAATTAAAATAATATCTCATATTTTGATGAATAGAATGTGAGTGGTTTTTATGTTTTCTATTTTTTTTTTCCATCTCCATTTAATTATTTTTTTTTCCTTTTTTTAGTTTTTTACTTCCTAGTTTACATATATATTTTAAGTATTTTGAAAAATGTACACAATGAAGTGGCATATTGTTTTTATGTTTGATCTTTTTCATACATTTTGAAAGCAACATCCTTGGTTGAGAATCTTTGTGAAAAATTAACATACTTTTTCTTTATGCTTTTCTTCTCCTTCCAAATGCTTTTCATATGTTATTTGATTAAGGCATTTTAATTTATTTTATCAATTATGGTTACCTGAATTGAAATTGATGGTTCTTCGTGTTCATATTTTAATTTGGGTAAAAAATTCAATCAATATTGTAATCTTAAAATTCATTTTATTGAGAAAAATATTTTTGAAGATAAATATTAACAAATTTGTATTGAAAGGTAAAAAAGATGTTTACTTTATTATTATGGAAAATTTTAAAATAAAAGTAAAATGGAAAAATTCAACAAATCTTAAAAGAGAAATATATTATTATTATTATCCAATTTTAAGGTCGCGGCCAAGCCAGACACCACATTGGTGTATGAGACCCCCTTGTTTGTGGGACCAGGTACCCACCTCCGTGCAACTATTTGACTGCTAAGTCTACAAAGGCATACATACTCTACCCCCCGATGGTTTTGAACCTCTAATCTCTTAAGACCATTAGGCCCACTCAAGCTGTATAATTGTTCGACACCTCACAATTGTTAATTTAATACATATTTTTTGCATATAAATTTAATTATTATTAATCAATTATTAAATCGATAAAAATGTGATATATAATTCATGCAACCAATCAATTCAAAAAGAAGTCATGTTGATACTTGTGGGCTTTGTGATCATGGAAACAATAATATCATTGGACATTCCAAATGTTGTAACATTTAATTTCTCAAGGAGATCATTATATTATTTTTCTTATGATATTTCACACAGAATATGATCATCTCTATGACCCCACACCTAGTGGAAGTACTTCACTTTAACCCTGCAATTTTGTTTGGATGCAATGCACTTTCAAGGATTTCATGTGTCAATTGACATCATGTAGGAATAAAAGGAACATGGAGGAAATAATTTCATTTCAGAAAGGTTATTACATTATTTCCACACGGATTTTGTACAACTAGACAATTGAAAATTCAAAGAAGCTATACTCATGGAAGATTGCTTCCCACAAAAAACACACAAAAAGAGTCTTTGAAATAACCCTTTATGGATTACATTTGGAAGGTAGTATCTCTCCATCTCTTGGTAGCCTTTCCTTATTGTGAACTTTGCATTGTTGAGAAAAAAGTTTGGTAGGAAGAATTCCACCATAATTTGGGTATCTTAAAGTGCTCCAAACACTTTATATCAACATTAATATTATTTGGGGCTATACTACAAAATATTTTGTAATTTTGCACACATTCAACCAATCATTCTTTCAAAAAATATTCGACAAAGACTAGACCAAGATAATTGGGTCATCTAGTCAAGTTGGAATATCTCTCCTTGTTCATTAGTCTTATGAGTTGAAGTATTGAACTTCTTTGAGAAAATGCACATCTCTCTAAGTATTAGACATTTATTTTAACAATCTTTTTGGTCACGTCCTTTCAACTCTAGGAAATTACACTTAGTCATCAAGTATTAGTTTTTCCATAAACAACTCAAGTGGAAGAATTCAAGTTAAATTGGACTTGCTATAGAACTTAGATTCCTTTATCTAATTCAACAACATATTGGGATACAATTCCTCTATCTCTACAAAATTGCTCTTCTCCTTTTTACAATTTCTTGCTTCAAACATGCTAATTGATAGTATCCTTGAAGCCACTACAAAATTAGGAAAGTTGGCCCTTCTAAGTTTTTATCAAACATGTTAACAAGCAACATACTTGACGTAATTTTCATTCCACCAACACCATAAGGCATAAGAGTCCAAAGAATGGTGGAACAACTAGCGTTGATAGATAAACGACAATTGATATTTCACAACGAATTTGCTATATCATCGGCACTTTTGCTATGACGGTTATAGGTTCCATATCATCACATGAATGACATTGGCACCTACCATAAGACCAATGAGTTGGGTTTCTTATTTTTTTTAAATATTAAAAAATATCTCTACCCACATAAATTTTCATTAGGTTCAAAATTTCACACATGAAATTAATTTTAACTAAATTTAAGGTACCGTATGTCTTACAATTGATTTCCAACTGTGAAACATTGGAAATGGCTGATAACTTTTCACCAGGTTCAAAATATCACACACAAAATTATCTTGAACAAAATTCTAGTTTTCTTTTGGTTGGGATTAAAATTTTATAGGCCAGCTATCATGTGGCATGAGCTAGCTCAAAACTTCTATGATGAAAGTAGTAAACTCACTCAAAAGGGATTTTGCTACATGAATGAAATTTTAACATTGTTCCTCATTATTCAAATTATAATGTGTCTTGCATTTCCCACAATAAACTTGAGCCACAGTCCTCATCATTCAATTTATGTTATTTTTAGGTTGCCTTCCTCATCATTCAATATACGTGACTTTTAAGTTGTGTTCCTTATCATCCAATTTATCATGTGTATTTAGATTAATATTGCAAAAACAACAATGACAACACAAATATCATCCAAGAACTATTAGTTTCGTATATGAAAATATACAATGCAGGATCAACAAAATCTTTGGAGCAATTAGATCCTACTGAATATGAAAGTATTAATATAGATTTTTATTTTTTTTTTCATTCTAAATCCTCTCCTACAACCATGCACTTCATATATATTACATTTAAGTCATCATGATGAGAAATATCATGTCAAAAAAAAAAAATAGTAGGCCTAAAATAGTCATGAACAATGGACATAAAAGCAATCGTTATATAGAATCACCAAACACAGAGCAAACCTTATATACAAAAATTCTATAACTCATAAAAAAGAAATTTCCAAGTCTATAATTATAAGTAATTTTCCAAAAAAATGTCTAATAAATTCATATAAAAATGGAATCAACACAATTACCATCGACTTAACAAAGTCTTAGTGAGTAATACACAAATATATTAAACTAGTCAAATAATGGTCAGACTCAAGTGCACTTGCCAAATAATTGAAACTCACTAAAACCCTTAGTAAAAGACTCTACAAATCATGAAAAAAAATCCATTTTTTATAGATGTTATAGAAAAAATATATTTTACAAAATTCAACGTTTTTTGCTTATTTTATTTTCCAAGGAGTTTGTATAGTATTCAACATTTTTCATTTTTCTAGTTTTGACAAAATATCATGCTTTCATTTGTCAACTAAATTAGATTTTTTTTCACTTGCCCAGTTTTTGTCACAAATATTTCATGTTTACAGTGTATCTAAGTTATACTTTTTATTGTTCAGTGTCGCAAGATAATTTTCTAAGTCAATTAGTTTTAAGCATACTGGTGAAAAACTATTAACACTAAAAATATCATAGTTCTTCAAAAATAAATTTCGCCTTTCTACTCATATTACAATAATTAATTCATATGTGAGTTCCACATGGTAATATGGAAATATTATAATCCATTCATTGTGTTAGAATATGGTTGTAATCCAAGAGAAATAGAATGTAAAAATATTAAATGTTCAACACTGGAATTATGCCTATCACGACTTGCATTCTAAGGCAAGTATGAATTTTCCAAAAATATTGTTAGGGTTCAAACCTAACTCCCTTATTTATGTAATAAGTCTCATCAGAGTCATAGTTAGTTATTTGAGTCAATAAAGTTCATAAGGAGTTATCCAGATTAATAATAATTGTAAGTGGTTGACCCACATTATAGAAAAGGGACCAAAATTAGTTATAAACGGGCCCTAGTTAATAAATAAAGTGGTTAACCTATGTTATGCAAGGGATCACCAATATTTAGGTTTTGGATGTCATAAAGCTATAAAAAGTCTTAGATAGCAATGGAACAAGTATCAAGTTTTATTTTCATTGAGCTTTGCTCTATTAAAGGTTACCCCCTCGAAGAAGCAAGTGAACATTATATTTTTCTTCTGAATCATAATATATCTTTTCAAATTGTCTCAACTCTTGTGATATTTTTGTGTTTCTGGCAATATTGTTTCAAATTTATGGAATTCTATTATTCTCGTAGGTCAAGTGCATAACAAAAGGTATCAAAGCACATACTAGGGTTAGTTGTAACTCCAATTTTCTTATAATTTTGGCTTTTAGGCTAGAGATGTGTTCCAACATCTTTAAACCATGGGATTTGTTGTTTAGCGCATAAACCTGTAGATTTGGGGAGGCATGCATGGAGGAACTACAAGAGGTGGTCATGCTTTTTTGACTCCCTCATAACCCCTATGGGTACCCCTTCGAGCAGTATCAAATTAGTCTGAACCACGTACAAATTGCACTTCTATGTACCCTTGGGTATATCTGAAGCCCCCGCTAGGGTAACTTGAAACCTAACCTTAGATAAGCCGTAAGTCATCTTGTTTCTACAATACACTAAGAACAACACTCAGGGAGATTAATCGTATGTACAATAGGGTAGTCGGGTAGTATTGGTAAGGTTACGGTTGATCCTCCTTAGTTAGCACCTTGAAAGATTGGGCTGAGTACTATTGTTGGACCCTTGCGTATATTGTGATCAGTAGCACCTGAGACTCCTTTCATACGATAGTTCCCTCAGCTATTAGAAGTTTGCCCCCTACCTTTTCATGTAGATCAGATCCAATAGTTGGGATTCGGCAGTCGTTGGTCCAAATCAGATCCAACAATATGGGTTATGTCGCCACTGTATAGATCATATTCAATAGTTGGGGTTTTCACACTGAAGATCAGACTCTTTTTGCAATGAGGGGTTTAGTTGCCATAGTCCATATTTGATTTTTGCAACAAATTATGTTGTACCAAGACCTTGGGGTTTCAATTACTATTGTTCAGGTTCAATTTTTGTAGGATAATTGGCAGTATCAAACATTATAGAATTCAATCACTGTGGTATTGATTATATGGGAGAAAAACTCCTTTAAGAGTAAGAAAAAAAGGTTAGGGGCAATCAAGGAGCACTTGTAAGAGACCTAGCCCATAAGATTTAGGAGGGCGAGTTTATTGTAATCGTACCATTCACTTCTAAGCCTCCAATATTCAGGCAGTCCTAAATTTTTCTCGACGCGGCTTCAAGTGAGCCACATCACTAGAATCTTGATTTTTTCCTCTTTCCAAACATACTATTATGTAAGATCAAAATTTGATCGGGGCTAGTGTATGCCCAATACCAACTCTCAAGTTATGACTACAGAAAGGGCTACCAAGAAGGTTGACACCCTCGAGAAAAAATTCAATGAAT
>APFE030071677.1:46865-67959 GCA_000404065.3 Pinus taeda
CATACAAGAATGTGGAGGAAAACTTGAATAGCTTTATTAATATCAAGAATAGAAAAAAGGATTACAACCAATTGTTCTAACCCAGCATCATCCTCTCAGCATGAAAGCCCTTCTTCACCTCATGAAAAGCTTAAATCACCCAACACTATGATTTTCACCAAGAAACCAATAGCACTTCCTTACAAAATACAAGATTCCAGCCTCTGGATCTCTGTGATGAGGGATCCATATATAGATGTTTGCAAGGGGGTGAGTCATCTGTTGGGTTTTTTATTAGTGTCCTCTCTCTTATAGTTCCTAGTTCCACTTGGAGATCCATGATCTCTTACTCATCCCTGGGTGAATTTAGAGAGGCAAGTGTCATTGGAGAAGTTTCTAGAAGATTCCCTGAGTATCCACCTTGCAAACCGTCTCTACTATTTGTCCACTCTCACTCATTGCACCCTTTACACTGAGCAGGTGGGATGCATCGCACCCTTAGCACTGAGCAACCTATATGGTCCAGTTTTGACCAGTGCTGAGCAGTTTTTCATGGAGAGCTTCTGGGAGAAGATGTAATCAGTTGACCTTGTTCTTTTAGGGTCAAAACTTTTAGGGACTTAGAAGCCCTTGGTTTATGGACATGTGTGATTGGGGTTGCAGTGCCCAAAAATGTCTATAACATTGAGTGGAAGAATTCTAGTGGATTTTGGCTCTCTGCAAAATTTAGAGACACTCGGTCTATCTTACAACAACTTGAGTGGAAGAATTTCCATGGAATTGGGCATGCTATAGAACTTAACGGAGCTCAATTTATCATCCAACAACTTGAGTGGAAGGATTCCCGCATATAAAGGGGAATTGCATAATGATGTTGGATTTATTGTTGTTCGACACAAGCTTAGTGGAACAATCCCTGAGGATATTGGAAAATGTTTCTATCTTTCAACGTTAGATTTATCCAAAAACTTGTTCAATGGGAAGATTCCCACATCTTTATAGAACTATACATGTTTAGAGTGCTTCAAGGTGTCCAAGAACAAACTTAGTTGACCCCTAGACATAGTGTTTCCAATTTTCTTACGGGTTTCCTTTTCTCATTCCAACAGTTTTTCTGGGAATGTTTCATCGTCTTTGGCCAATTGCACCAAACTTCTAGCACTATATTTAAGGAAAAATAAATTAATAGGCCATCTTCTTAAAAATTATGCATATTTTCAATCATTACGAGTTTTAAGTGTGGGTTTGTTGATGGTGCTAGACCCACCAACATGTCGGGGGATCTCCCTAGTAAGAAGTCCCAACTAGACCTCAAATCGTTTGGAGTAGGAGTCCTAGAAGTGGGTAGTAAAGCTATGCCTTGACTGTGATAGAACGCAGAGGTAAGCGTGATATCTTTGTTAGATGCAAGTGTGTGACCTTGCAGTGAGTCAAGAGAGATGCATGGGGAGGTTCTAACACACAAAGGGGGAAAGAAGTGTATTCTTTATAAGCTTGTAATAGTACACAGCCTGAAAGGAACACACGAGATGAATGACATGACAAGCTAGAAATAAAAAATAGTCAACAATCCAAAGCGATGGGTTGAACCAACAACATGATTTCAACAAGATTCATACAATCATATATGAAATAGCTCATACACAAATGTGTAAGTTAAAAAACATACATTGCTAAAGGAACCAGAATATTCAAACTACAATAAAAACATATTCATGAATATGTGTTAGCTTTGTTATATTATATAAAGGGAATGTTCCATCCATCCATACAACCATGATAGCCACTAACCCCAATAGTGGAACATTACAGTCAACACTGCTTGCTTCTCCAAAGAGATGTACTCGCTCTGCACTATGGAGAATCCAAGGCTCATCAGAGTACTCTCCAAGCCCTCTCTAAGAAATTCCTACCAAAAGCTTGGCTCTAAAAAGCCCCTTCTATGAGTTATGAGGTTCTATTTATAACAATGGGTGGGGTGACCCTTGACATTCCCCTTTGTGACTCTTGGACTACCCTCATGACTCTTCAACTTCATTACATAACTCTTTACATTACATATGATTGTTTGCATTCCTCTAATGACACTCGGAACTTCACGTTATATCATGTTTATAATAATAATTCTTTTTCCACATGTACCCATGTGGGACAAAAATAGGCTTGAGTCAACCAAACAAGACAACACTAAGACTCAGATGGCTATAGAAAGACTAGCTCATCAACATCCTCACCGTGATCCTCAGTGACGAACTAATGCCATGCTTGACAGTGCGCAATGGTGTCTACATACTCTTTGATGATGTCTTCCAGGAAATGAAATCTTGCCTCCATTGCTTCTAGGTATAGTGATTTGGAACCTCTGTCCAACTCATCCTGCAACATGTGCATCTTAGTCCTGAGCAAGGTTGGACCGACAATGTACATCCACATGTTATCTATGCTAACTTGCAACTCTACGCTGGTGGCCATGAGCATCAACTGATCAAAGTACGCATCGAGGTCCAGCCTAACTTGGTTCTTCTCTTTGGCCTCAATCAACATACTAATCAACGGGGTTCCATACTTTCTCACCATGACATACAAACTCCTGAACAACTGTGCGTACGAAGCCTCAACACTGGTGCTGAGCGGTGAGAGTTCTTCATAGCTCTGGATCAGACTCCAGATGTGTGCTTTGCCCAACTCTACCTACGGCTTCATCATCTTATGCAATTGAATCGGGGCTCCCTTATACCTCATTGTCCATGTTTGTACATGATCAACAACGGCATGTATATCTATGATTGTTCGCACTATCTTGGTGCAACACTGCTAATGGCCATGTATATGGAAAAATTCCTTGTGCATATGATGAACCTGTCATACAGTCTCCACATGACTATCTCAAGAGCCAATACTTCAAAAAGTATCACTTTGTTTATCTCTTCTCTGACAGATCCTATCGATTGTTCCTCTCTCTACCTGGATGCTTGCAACTCCTTAGCCATGCACTGGTTTTCTGCTATCAAGAACCTCACACTCAAGCTTCTGGATTTGGCATATGCCTTTGTACCATCATCCAAGGCAGCTACATGTCTTCGTACATCTAAAAAAATCACCTATTCTTCAAAGTGCACAGGTGATGCATGCTCATCTAGGGTATGTGTTCTACATGATTGTACAACTCTGTGTTGTGACTTATCAAAGGCTATGTTGTACACATCTGTTCCCGGGTTATCCTTAAGTAGAATGGTATCCCCTTGTTCACTTGGGACTTACTCTGCTATTGGAGATGATGAAGTTGGTGGAGTGACCTTGGTTGCTTTTGGCATGAGTTCAGTGTCCTAATCCTGTTTCGAATGCTCCATCTCCATGTCCATATGTTCTACTATCGGTTCATCCCGTGGAGAAAGTTCATGTTCCTACAACTGCTCACCCTGTTCCTCATCTATTGTTGGTTCAGAGTCTTCAACCTGTATCGGTGTGGTTTGCGTTGTCTATGCACCTTTCATTTCCTCTTGTTCTTGTTCCTGTTCCTATTCATGTTCATGCTATGCTTCCTTCTCTCTTCTGCACAACTCATGTTCTTCTTTGAGATTCTCCTCTACTTCCGGTAACTTCCTCTCTACTTCTTCCAATCTTTGATTCTCCCTCTTTCTTTGTGCTACTCTCCTATCACACTATCACCTCTTTTCATCTATCTCCAAAGCTACTCTTTCCACAAGTGGGTCTTCCTTAAACTTGTAGCTTTTCTCTATCTCTGTGCTTTTGGCAATCTTCCTCTTGCCTTTGTCTTGGATAGGTTTGTTTCTTCTTGTTGTTGTTGTTGCTGCTCCCTGTGGTGCTGCTACCTTGAGTGCTACTAGCCACTCTACTGCCATGCTAATCAGTTCATTGAGCCTAGAGGTGTTATAACAATATCTCCATGGGTCTTCCTCTGGCCAATGTCACGCCCCATGGATCTAGGAATATTACACTCTCGCATAGTGGTCCCTACATAATCCATGTGGATCGTAGGGATTGAAACTCTTGGTGCGAACTTAAACTTCTTGAAGTCCCCGACCTCGACATCCTCTTCTTTCAAACTCTAAATCACGTACAACCCAATTTGCAAAGGAAGCATATGCCATCATGCCTTCCTCTTCCTGTGAAGTCTAGCTGATAACCCTGTCGAGATGTGGTATACAACCTCCTGCATGAGCCTTCTCCATGTTTTACATCTTGATGAAGGTTCCATCAAGTGAGGTGTACCAATATGAAATGTTTAGAAATGCATCCATTGCTGCCTAGGACATGCAAGGTGGATCTTGTTCAAAGATCATCGTGTACAAAGGGGCAATGAAGTGGTCAAAAAGTCTAGTCATGACTCCTTGGTAGCTGCAATCTGAGAGCAACTTGCAATATACATTCACATCATTCTTTGAAGGTGTCCATGCCCAATCCATGCCAGGAAAATGTTGATTGGCATAGATTGCATCGAGAAGGTAGGAGGACATGAAGGGTCTTGCTTTTTGATCCTTGGGCAGATTTCGAGCATTAGATACATGCACTTTCAACTGGAGATCCAACATGTTGGACCAGCTAAAAGGTTTTCCTTCTCTTGCTAGCTGATCCAACATAGCAACCCAAATCCTCGGTAAGGTCTCTGTACTCCCTTAGCCATACACGCAGTATACAAAGATTACCAAGAATTGGTATGCCTTCCTGAGTGTCTTTGTCTTGTATGTATAGTTGGATATCATCCTGAACTTTGATGGCTCCCTTACCCAATGATTCAAGATGTCTCTTGTGTTTGCACTGCTATTGGAAGTGTAGAATGGTGCATACATCCTCTTCACCGACTGTGGAAATGGAACATTTGCTGATAGTCTTCTATCCTGAAGGAAGCGAGCTATATTGCATTGACAATCCTCAATATCATCATCTCAGGATTAGTGTGTGAGACAATCTAGTGGATCACGTCTGTACACGGGAAGGTGGGATACCTGCATGCAACCTTGTATAATCCTGGCTTATGGATATTGACATAGACTTGTTAGTCCTCCAGATTCTCCTCAAAGCTACCTACAAAAATAGTGTTGATGTCTTGCCATTTGATGTTGATGTCTTTCTCAATGAACATGTGTGTCTTTGTACATGGGTAAGTTCATAGACCCCTACTCAACCACATCTTCAGTATTGCTTTCAATTGTGTCTTTTGATCCAACTCTCTTGAAGGCCATGAAACCTGTACTACTGAGAAGTTGCTCAAATAACTGTGGTACCTAGAGAGAGAGAAGACACTCACAAAAATGATGTCAGCTAAAAAATTAAAGCAACTCGAGAATCAATTGGACAACAAACTGATGTCTACTAGGCAAGATTGTGTAGCATTGACTCAGGGAGGCTGGGAGACTATTAGCTGGAACTACGCATTGCGCAGTCTTAGCTGCTAATGAGGCTCACTGCTGACTGGAACTACACAATGCGCAGTCCAGTGAGGCTGACTGATGACTAAAACTGTGCAATGTGCAGATTTGTCAGGCTAGGTTGTTGGGTAGAATTGCACATTATATAGTTATAGTGGGTAGGATAGGGGTATTTCCTCCCAAGATTGCGTAGAGCATAGCTGGGAGTCAGTGTGGATAGCCTCTACACAATTCCTGGAGGCAAGGCAAAGTCTTGACTGCTAGGAATGCGCAGAGCATGCTGGCAGAAAAAAGATCTGGGCCAAGACATCCTGAATCTACCCAATGGCATCCTAAAAGCATGAAGTACTAAATGTGTGTTCAAAGCTAGTGAAAAACTAAGTGAATAAACATGCATGCAATTCCAGAAAATGTAGAAATAAGTCAAATGGAAAAACCATTAAGATCATGAAGAGAGTTTCCGCAATGACAACTGTTAGTGAAAAAATAGTGTTATACATGTGACACTAAGGAAAGGTAATGCAAAACTAGAAACAACACTTCCACAAGTTAAAACACATTAAAATGCCAATAGTCGTTTAATTAAACAAGGGAAACAAAACTCATACAAGTCAAGAAATAAAAATTGATAAAAAAAGTGACAAAAGAAATGAAAATCAAAACTTACTCAGAAAAGTTGCACCAACTATGTTGAAGGTTCCTAGATGCCTTGGGAATGTCAGTGCTCCAAGATCGAATGTGAAGAATGCTCTCTGAGGCATCATTTAAATAGATTTAGTGAACTTAGGTTTTATGATGCACATGCCACAAATCTAGGAAAAAGTGACACTTTGCCGGAAGTTTCTAAAATCAAATTTGCATGTAACTACCATTGTTAAAAATAGATTCCTAAAATCTAGGGATGCATTTTCACTTTTTTCTTGTTTCTTTTCGGGAAAAGATTCTTGATATGCAAGGAAAGATGTTCTAATTCTGGAGGGAACCGGGAAACCTATTGGCACATGCTACAGACAAGAAGTGAGGAAAAGCTTCTGCTTTGTTTCTGGGCTGAGTGGCCCTAGCTGGTTGGCCAGTTCTGCGCAATTTTCCAGAGATGTGTTGTTGGCCTACTCTGTGCATTTCTGGAGAGTAGTGCTAGTTGGCCTACTTTGCACATTTCTGGAGAGAAGTGTTGACTGGCCTGCTCTGCGCATTTTCCATAGCAAGGCTTGTTGGATTGCTCAGTGCAATTTTTGAGTGCAGCGAAGTTGCTAGGCACAATTCATGAGGGAAAGACAGACAACCCTCCAGGATTGTGCAGTCTTTCCCGATATCACAAAGAACTGTTGTGAACCAAGTGTTGGGTCAGCTTGTGGTTGACCAACAGGACAAGTGAGTGGACACAAGTTGTTAAGAGATAGATAAAATCAAATAAATAGAAGTATCTAATCAATGCAGGATAGTTGTTATGATTTCGAGGAGGGAGGCTCCCAAATGAAGTGAAGGGAAAGTTTTGGAGGGTGGTTGTAGCCACTACAACATTGACAACACACTGGTATAACTCCAGCTCTCTGTATGGACCTTGTTCATGAAAAGCGAGTCTAACTCCCCCAGAAGTATTGTTCAATTCACTAATCTTCAAGGATTCAACACTTAGCCTTAGTTAAATATATAACCCCTACCATTCTCTTGATCGGTCAACACAGCTACCAAACCAATTCAAATGAGTTGTTTCAATTGGGGATGAGGGGTATATTGGTGCATAAGTAATATAGATGTAAGAGTCTTAGTTTCATCTCTGATGTTGTTCCATTTCCAGCAAGCCTGGACAATACCCCAGTGGAGTCACGTAGGAACACATGCATCGCTGTGCTACCAACAAGCCTGGTCAGTACCTCGATGAAGTTACTTTCATCACTTCTCTGTGAAGGAAGCCTTTCTTTTATTTCACCTTATTTATTTTTTCATTTTTCAAAAAATTGTGCATAAGCACTTATTTATTTCGGAGGCGGAAGAGGGATCCTGACTTATTGAGAGCATAAGAGCTTGTCCCTTCATAGAATTATTTTATATATATCTCTGACAAACTCATTAAGATTCCACCCCTCACGTTACTCTACTTGACTGAGTTGACAAGGGTTAACCCAAAAGAATCAATTAGAGTAGGCGGTAAAAGTGTAAGCGTTGTGTTTTCACCAAGATTCACCCTGAATAGAACATATTTTCCATTAGGATATCATCGACTAAAGAAAACAAACTCTTCATAAAGAGAGAGGACAACATATAACCAAGTATTGGTAGTTGTAAAAGTGTTGGTAGTTTTACAAGTCCTCTGTGGAGTAGGAGTCCCAGTAATGGGTAGTAAATCTATGCCTTGAATGTGATAGAGCACAAAGGTAAGCATGTTATCTTTGTCAAATGCAAGTGTGTGACCTTGAAACGAGTCAAGAGAGATGAATAGGGAGGTTCTAACACACGAAGGGGGAAAATAAGTGTATCCCTTTGAAGGCATTAATAGTACGCAACCTGAAAGGAACACACAAGTTGAATGACATCACAAGCTGGAAAGCAGAATAGTCGAAAATCCAAATTGATGGGTTAAACCAACAACATGAATTTAATAATATTCATACAATCATATACAAAATAGTTCATACACAAATGCGTAAGTCAAACAACATACATTTCTAAAGTAACCAGAATAGTCGAACTATAATAACAACATATGCATGAAGACGTGAGGGCTATGTTATATTATATAAAGGGAAAGTTCCATCCATGCATACAACTATGAAAACCACTAGCCTGAATAATGGAACATTACAGTTAACACCACCTGCTCCTCCAAAGAGATGTACTTGCTCTGCACTGTGGAGAAGCCAAGGCTCATCACAATACTCTCCAAGCCTCTCTAAGAAATGCCTAACAAAATATTGGCTCTCACCCATTCTATGAGTTATGAGGTTCTGTTTATAACAAAGGGTGGGGTGACCCTTGACATTCCCCTTTGTGAATCTTGTACTACCCTCACAACCCTTCAACTTCATTACATAAATATTTACATTACATATGACTGGTTGCATTCCATTAATGACACTTGGAACTTCACTTTACATCATGTTTACAATAATAATACATTTTCCACAATACCCATGTGGGACAAAAATAGGCTTGATTCAGCCACACAAGACAACACTAAGACTTGAATGGTTGTAGAAATACCAGCTCATCAACATCCTCTCTGTGATCCTCAGTGATGAACTGATGCCGTGCTTGATAGTGCGCAATGGTGTCTGCATACTCTTTGATGATGTCTTCTTGGAAACGAACTCTTGCCTCCATTACTTTTGAGTATACTAATTTGGAACCTTTGTCCAACTTATCCTGTAACATGCACAACTTAGTCCTAAGCAAGGATGGACTGACGATGTACATTTGCTTATTTTCTGTGCTAACTTATAGATCTGTGCTCGTGGCCATGAGAATCAACTGATCAAATACATGTCGAGCTCCAATCTAACTTGGTTCGTCTCCTTGGCCTCGGTCAGCGTAGCAATCGACGGGGTGCCATAATTTCTCACCACAACATCAAAAGTCTTGAACAACCGTGTGTACCAAGCCTCAACACTAGTGATGAGTTGTGAGAGTTCTTCATAGTTCCAGATCATACTTTGGATGCGTGATTTTTCCAACTCTACCTGCAGCTTCATCATCTTGTGCAAGTGAAGCGAGGCTCCCTTATACCTCATTGTCCATGCCTGTACATGATCAAGATGTGTGCAAAGCCTTGAGGAGCAAGGCAACTGTTGGAGACTTGGTGGTTGAGAGGGAGAGTACATTACCTCTCAACATGCAACCATAGGAGAAGTCTCAGACAATTGTGGAGGAGCCACGATTGGTGAAGTAGCTTCAAGAGGTTGTGGAGCAACCACAATTGGATATGTCGAGAGGATATTGAGTGGAGGCATCTACTCATGCAGAGACCTCTAGTAGGGGGAAATTTTGAGCCAAGTGGGCAGAGGGATCACATGCATCCATACCTCCAGGTAGAAGGTGGGGCGATGTGGAGTGACAGTCACAAGAAGGCTAGAATAGGGGCAAGATCATTGAGGTACCCAACCTCTTTGATTAGACCTTGCTATGGGAGCCTTGATGAGGAGTAGCAGGACTGGCTAAGTGGGTAGAGATAGATGCAGATGGAGTGACAAAGAGAGCTACAGTGCAGAAATCCCAAGACTATGTAGAGCTAGGAAGCTACAACAATGCGAGAGGCACAGGAGTGTTGCACCAGTGCAGGATGGCACAGAGAGGTGTGCAATGGTGAAAG
Source organism: Pinus taeda (assembly GCA_000404065.3). Classification (NCBI taxonomy): domain Eukaryota; kingdom Viridiplantae; phylum Streptophyta; class Pinopsida; order Pinales; family Pinaceae; genus Pinus; species Pinus taeda. Next base: position 56,541 of record APFE030071677.1, read on the forward strand.
ATGCATGGAGTGTTGCAGCAGCTCAGAGGTCAGAGAGGGAGCACTTGTTAGCGGCAAATGGAGCTTCAGCATCAGAAGATGTTTCTAGCCCAACAGAGAGGTCAGTTGGGAGTTTTTTTTTGTTTCTAGAGTTGTTGGAGCAATAACACTTGGGAGAAGTGTTGCATGTAGAACATTCCAAAGGATCAGGATTGGGTTCGAGTTGAATGCCTTTCTTGTTGAGAGGGAGTGTTGAAAATGGCAAAAAGAAATGCTAAAAATAACATTGTTATAAATAACATTTCAGGATGGATTCCAATTTTAGTTAGTCCCTGAACTAAAATTGAGAAGTAAAATTCGAATTCATTCTTATCAGTTGTTTGATTAATAATTAATTAATTCATCTTGAGTTAATTAGTTGGAGAAAATCAAACATGAAGTCTATGTGAAGACATGCAATAGTTTCTCCATTGATTGAGGAATTTATCCCTTAGTTAAAAAGATAAGGATGAGTTGTAATTAGTTAGCTCAGTTAACTGAGTTAAGTCCGGTTAGATTAGTTCAAATAGTTTGTGGAATTAATTGTGAGTTCAGTTAGTTAATTCTTGCATGCATGTAATTATTGCTCTGCAGATAACTAAATATTCTCTCATAAATAACTCATGCATGTCCGTTCAGTCAAAGACCTAGTTGAGATCAGAGGAAGGGACAATGTACTATTAGTTGGAGGGATTTTCCTATATAGGAAACTCTTCCATGTTGAAGGATATCATCTCCTTCAGGATTGCACAGTTAGTTCAGAGGTTAGTGTTGTGTGTGAGGTGAGAATCACATAGGTTGCAACTGGAGGACCCAGGAGAAACTGCGCAAGAAAATAGGAGGCTTGGAGGGCAGAGGAGAAGGTTTATGAGAAGCCTTTGACTGTCTATGAGTAGTAGAGGGATTATAATGAGAGCTGGATAGCTTGTGAGCTAAAGCATTGTGTAATCCTGATATATTTCCACTTGTATGATAATACAGATAGCGGGGTTTTTAGCTGAGCCTTTCCCCAGAGTATTCTTCTATGTTTCATTGTGTATGATTTCTTCTTCTCTGTTATATGTGTTCTATTTGATCTTGCTCAAAATCGATTAAGCCTCCGCAACTTTGTTTGTAGAAGTAGATCAAGTATTTTTCTTTAGTATATTGCATTATCAAGTGATCTATAGTGAGAATTTCTACAGGCTGGACAAAGAAAGACATGCTAGCTGAAATTGATGACATCGAGTTTATTGGACATTCAATCTGTGCCTATGCAAAAAAACATGGTATTGCTGCCTCTAACATACATTATTGGATAAATGGGTTGACTAATACGAAGTGTAGAGGGCCTGTTACAGTTATGATTGAAGAGGAGGAGGCCGAGGTGGTTGAGTGGTGTAAGGAGATGACCCAATTTGGACATGGGTTAGAGATTATATAACTTAAATCCACAGTAACTCAAATCTATCAGGGGAGGCCAAACCCCTTCAAAGATGGGTTTCTTGGTAAATCATGGTGGAGTGGATTTAAAAAAAGGCATCCAGACCTTGTGCTACATACAATTGAGGGCCTTGACAGCGGCAGGGCTTTAAATCTATGCCCTGCAATTGTGTCCAAGTTCTATTACACTCTTTCCGATGCATATGAGAAACATCCATATGCCCCATACCATATATGGAACTATGGTGAAACAAGCTTACAGTCAGGAAGGAATTGTGGTATGTGGGTAATTTCCAAAAGAGGGAGCAGAAATGTGGCTAAGATTTTGCCTAAGAGCAGGGAGTGGATCACTATACTTTCTTGTGTCAACGCAATTGGTTCTTCAATCCTAGGATTTTACCTATTCAAAGGTAAAACAAAACTAAAAAACTATATATAGAACTATGAACTAGGTGCATGCATGGTAGCACATCCCCATGCATGGATGACAAAGGAACTATTCCTGAATTGGCTTTGTCATTTTGCTGCATCTATACCATGTGGTGTCTCACCTAAAAACAGACACCTACTAACTTTAGATGGCCATGGAAGCCACATGGCTTTGCAAAAAATTGAGGAGGCGAACAATTTTGGCATTTAATTGTTAACATTGTTGGCTCATACCACTCACATATTGCAACCCCTTGATGTCAGCGTGTTTGGGCCTTTCAAGAATTGTTTTAGGACCGATTAAGCTTCATGGATGGCAAAGAATCCAGGGGTGGAAGTAAAGAGGTTTGAGCTAGCTGAGATTGCAATTAAAGCATTAAAAAGGGCTCTCACACCTTCTAATATCAAGGCTAGATTTAGGAGGACTGGTATATGCCACTTAATATTGATGCTCTCATGCATGACACTTGTTGTAGCCAAGCATTTTATGTGGAACGCCAAGAAGCATAGAACTTACAAGACCATGTTGATGCCCAAGAAGATGTTTCTATTACTGAAGGTATAATGTCCCTTTATGAGGGCACATTTGTGGTGATGATGATGAACATGTGAATGAGACACAGTTCAATCATGAACCAACTGTCAATGTCATGGAGGTTGTCACACTTATTGAACCACATGCCAATTCTGCATGTGATATTCCATATGAGATAGTTGATGAAGCAAATGAAAATGCAAACTTGATTTCAAATGATAATGCAACAAGATTAAACAATGAACAATTGAGCATGCCAACCCAGGTAAGCCCACCATCATGGTTGGCAAAGGCCATGATGAATATCAACCCACATAATGTGTCTACCACCAATGAGGAAAGCATGGACATGCCTTCACAACCTTCAAAGTTGAACACCGAACTTGCTAATTATTTTGTGGACAATGATTCACTAGAAGAGGAGCCTGTTCAACATGAGGTAACTAAAGAAGATAATGGGGGACAATTAGTTGTACCGGAGGCTAAAAGCCAAGTGTCAAATCTTAGGGGGGTTGGGGAAAATCACAGATTAGTTGGTGCATTCCTAAAGCTACCAGTATAAAGAGTGAAGGCCTCATCAAGGCACTCAACTACAGATTGTCTTCATTTGGGGAGGAGTTCATAGTTGCTCACATATGAAGATTATATGAATGTATTGTTTGAGTCTGAATGCAAAAAAATGAAATTTAGGAAACTAAAAAGAGAAAGAAGGATTTGGCCAAGGACAAGACATCTGCAAGGATTTCAACACCAGAAGCTTGAACAAAGGAAAGGATGGAAAGACAAAAATCAAGGGAAGATAAGGAACACCAAAAAAATTGGCAAGGTAAGAGAGGGAGGCAAGAAAGTTTCAAGAAGTGTTGGAAAGAGGAGGAGGGGTCACAAGCAGGGAAGTCTATGCTCCAAGCCAGTTTGAGGCAAATAGGGTGATGTCCAATACGTTGGACCACATTGCAGAGCACACACCATCATACCAAGAGCTAATTAACATCCAAGTCCCCCGCTATCAGCCAGGGGTTCTGCCCACCTCATATACCCCTACCAGTGTAGGTTTAAATCCTAATTGTGTTTATATGACACCTGCACCTAGTTCTGGGGTTAGTAACACAAGTGGACACTTGGGTTACTTAGTCCCTCCATGGCTACAAGGAGCAAATTGGAGTCAAGCATATGGTAACATTCAAGCACATCCTAATCAACCAATCTTGGGTAGTCCACCATACTTGTGTCAGGCAGGAGACTCAACAATTCTGGGCAATGCAAGAAATGGAGGCCATCAAACATAGGGGTGGCATGAATTAATTTTTGTAACCGCTATCACAATGTGAATTTTGTAAGGACACATAACCCCTGCATGCAATGATGTGTTGGGCGTATATGAGTACCTGTTTGAAAGGTTATGGTGGGATTTAGGGTTTGTTTACCGTGAGTACCGTGCGCCTTGTTCATTGTTGCATTAATTTCTGTTTGGGACCTGTTCTTGTCTATTCGCTCTACCGGGTAGTTGAATTTGAATTGGAATTATGATGAAAGTCAACATAATAATCACAATGTGAATTTTGTAAGGATGAAATATGTTGATTGGTTTCATAGTAGAAGCTAAACTATAAAAAATATTGAATTGGAATTGGAATTATGATCTGGAATTATGATGAAAGTCAACATAGTAATCACAATGTGAATTTTGTAAGGATGCAATATGTTGATTGGTTTCATAGTTGAAGCTAAACTATAAACAATATTGAATTTGAATTGGAATTATGATGAAAGTCAACATAATAATCACAATGTGAATTTTGTAAGGACACAATATGTTGATTGGTTTCATAGTAGAAGCTAAACTATGGACTATATTAAATTAAAGATCAATTGAATCCAGTTTGAAACAACATTTCAAAGGAAAAGAAGTAGTAATTACTTAATTTGGTAATTACTTGATGAAAGGCAACAACATAAAGAAGGAGAAGAAGTGAACATAAATGAACTCAACTCCGGATCTTTATAGAACAACCCACTAGAGAAAGCAATTACCACGACAATGATTTTGAAAAACCATGACATATCTTCCCATCAATACCATGTCATGTGAAAGCGAAAAGATCATCGGTGCAACTATCAAATTCCCAAAGACTTCTTTCACCACTCATCACCTCTCTGTTCCCCACTCATCATGCCAATTTTCCTGGAAGAAGCTATAATCATGGAAGATTGTTTCCTGCAAAAAACAGACTAAAAGTCTTGTAATAATACTTTATGGATTACATTTAGAAGGTAGTATCTCTCCATCTCTTGGTAGACTCTCCTTATTGTGAACTTTGCAGCTTTGACAAAGATGTTTGATAGGAAGAATTCCACAATAATTTGGAAAGTGCTCCAAACACTTTATCTCAACAGGGTCTATACTACAAAATATTTTGCAATTGTACACACATTTAACCAATCATTCTTTCAAAAAATATTAAAAAAAACTAGACCAAGAGAATTGGGCCATCTAGTCAAGTTAGAATATCTCTCCTTATTCATTAGTGTTATGAGTTGAAGTATTGAACTTCTTTTAGAAAATGCACCTCTCTAAGTAATGGACATTTATTTTAACAATCTTGTTGGTCATGTCCTTTCAAACCTAGGAAATTACACTTAGTCATCAAGTATTGATTTTTCCATAAACAATTAAAGTCGAATATTTATAGTTGAATTGGACTTTCTATATAACTTAGATTCGTTTACCTATATTCAAAAACATGGTGGGCTAAAATTCCTCTCTCTCTAGGAAACTTCTATTCTCCTTTTTACAATTTCTTGGTTCAAACATGCTAAATGATAGTATCCTTAAAGCCAATACAAAATTAGGCAAGTTGAACCTTCTAATATTTTATTCAAACATGTTAACCAACAACATACTTGAAGTAATTCACATTTTAATCAAGCTTGAAAGTATGTGTATTCAAACCAACAATATTAAGGGTATCAACAAATGTGTGTGTGTATTTGTATTAAGTTTGTTCATGGACGAGTTGCATGCAAATATATCCATGTCTTTTTAAGGCTGAAATATTGAGTTATTAAATTTCTATTATTGCATTAATGTTTTACATATTAGTCACTAATAAAAATTGAACCAATTTTCAATGGCCTTTTGTTGTTATTTCCATGAAGTTATTGTTGCTATAAGGACAAAATGAGGTTTTACTAAACATGAAACATGGTATAGTTGCATTATCAGAGTTTTCCAAATTTGTTGTAATTCTGATGTCTATCGTACTTTGGCAAACCAATGAAAGGGATATTTTATGGTGTTGCACGATCAACGATAGGGTTGATCGGTATACTATCGAAAGCATACATGTTTCAATGAAACATGTCATAAGAATAACAATGGATGTAGGAGCCTTGTGGTGTCGCATGATGGATGATAACGATGGCTGGTCGATTGCCAAAGGCTTACATACTTTGATGAAATGGGTCCTTGGAATATTGAGAGAAGCTGGAGTCACTCTACCAACGTCACTGACCATAGAAGTAAAAATAATGATGGAATAATTAGCGTTGATAGATCGATGACAACTGATTTTTCGCAACGAATTTGTTATGTCATCGACACTTTTTGTTATGTAACTAGATCACAAAAACAAAAGAAAAGATAGATCAACAACTTGAAAATAAGCCTCTTTGAGGGGGAAACCTTCTTTTACATCACATAAATGAATAATTCTTGGATTATTCAAATGAAAAGACCTCCTTGGTATATATATGAGTCTAAGGGGTCAAAATATGATTAGGACCTTGTTGATGATGTTGGATCCGCCAACATTCAGGGGATATCCCTAATATGAAGTTCCATTTAGACCTCACACCATTTGGTGTAGGAGTCCCGTATGGATTACAACCCAGTTGCTGATGCAGTGGGTGTTAATGATATGCCTTGGCTACAAATACACATAGAGTGATGTATGGTGACTTTGGTGAGAACAAGTGTGTGACCCGATGAAGAGTTAAGTGCGATGCATGAAGGTTCTAACACACGAAGGGAAAATGAGTGAGCCCCTTAGAAGCCTATAATAATACAAAACTTAAAAGGGACACATGAGCATAAAGACATCACAAGCTAATATGCGAATAGTTCACAAGTTAATAGTAATGAAATAATACAACAACACACATTCAACAAGATTCATACCAATGCAAATGAAATAGTTCATAAGCATAAGCATAAGTTAAATAACATACATTGCAAATACAACAAGAATAGTCCTACTATATTCACAAAAAATGCACGAAAATGTGCGGCCTCTGAGCTTTTATTAAAGTGAAAGTTCCAATCACATATATACCATTGACAGACCACTTGCCCCAATAGTGGAACATGAAGTCAAGATCACCTACTCCTCCAAAGAAATATACTCCCTCTATGCTATGGAGAATCCAAGGCTCTCACAAAACTCCCAAGCTCCTAATTATAAGCCTAAGACTAACCAAGAGCTTGGCTCCCCAAAATCCCTTTACATGAGTTATGAGGATGTATTTATAACAAAAGGGGTGACTCTTCACATTCCCCTTTGTGACTCTTCTACTTCCCTGGTGACTTTTCAACTTATTTACAAATGACTATTCAATTACATTACATCATGACTCTTCATATTCCACAATTGACACTTGGAATTTCACTTACAAATTATTTACAAAAGAATATTACAATACACTAATACCTGTATAAGACAAAATAGGTTAGAGCCAACTAGACAACCTAACAAGAAAAGCTATTATCATGCTTGAGTTTGGGGAAATTCTAGCTCAACAACTTCCACTTGATGTTTTTCAGTCATGTATCAATGCCAAGCATGGTATTATGCAATGACATCCCGAAACTATGCAATGATGTTTGGTTGGAAGCAGACTCTAGCCTCCATGGAATATAGGTACAATGATTTGGAACTATTTTGAACTTCCTTCTAGAGCAGGAGCAACATTGTTCTCACTTGGACAAGGCCACCAATGTAGTTCTGCATGTTCTATCTATTCACCTCCAAATATTCCTTGGTGGAAATATGTCTAAGCTGCTCCAAGTATTCTTCAATCTCCTACCTGAACTGGTTCTTGGGTTTGGCTTTAGTGAGTGAGCCAACTTATGGGATCCTGTCTAATTTCACCAAGAAACCCAGACTATTGTATAATTGTAAATACGAGGCTTGAATGCTACGAATGAACTAGGTGAAATGTTTTCTGTTCTAGATCAACATTGATACTCTTGATTTCTCCAGCTCTTCCTGTTTCTTTGTTTTCTTTCCCAAGTCAAGAGATGCCCCTTTGTATCACATTGAGCATTCATGGACGACAACGATGGAAGCTTCTACATTCCTAAGAGTTTTGAAAAGGTCTTTACATTTCTGTTGTAATCCATGCAAGTGGACAGCTACCATATGCATAGTAAGAAGCTCCTCATAGAGGTTCCACATGGTCTGTCCAAGTGTCAATACTATAGCAAGTATTGATGCCTTCATTTCCTCTAGATGGAATTGTGTAGAAGCTACCTTTTGAGCTGCTGCACGAAGCTGTTCTACCTCTTGCCTAACAACCTGCAAGTTTTTTTCCAATTGCTTATTCTGGACCATAAAATACTTAGTGTTTGACTTAGCTACACCCACGAAGGCCAATTTGGCTATGACAATGGCATCGAGATTCTTCCTGGTGTTTGCCACTATCACCTTTTCTCTAATGAATGCAAGTGATACAAGGTCAACTAGAAAATGTTTCTTATGTTCTTGTACACTATTGTTCTAAAGTTCATTGTACGATAGATTGTACGTGTCCGTAACCAGATTGTCATCAAGAGGAGAAACTTCCTCTTCCTCGATTGGAGCTAACTATATTGTTGGTGGTGGCAGAGATTGAACAGTGACCTATTGTGTACTTGGCTTCAAGTCAACATCTTGATTATGTGGCTCTAGTCCCTCTTCCATATATATAATATCTATTAACTCTTCAATTTTCTGAGCAAGCTCCTTGTCATGAATCTTTCCGCTCTCCTCCTCTACTGGGGGTCAGTTTTATTCTTTCTCTTTAGCTTGTTTTTGCGTCGTTTCTTATGTTATTACACTTTGCCTCTCTTCTTCTTCCTGCTTCTTCTTCTCTTCTTGTTCTTGCTTCTGTCATTCAAGAAGGCCATCACATCGGATCCAGGAGGATGGCTATCCAACTGGTCAATTGAGAATTCAATGAAGGTATTCTCATGGAATGGTGTTTCTTGTGAGAACAACAGTAATAGAGTTATTTCCCTATTACTTCCTTGGTGATATTTCGAGGGTACTCTTTCGCCAACTCTAGGCAACCTTTCCTTATTGCGTACGTTGGATCTTTCATATAATCTTTTCAAAGGTCTACGAGGTAAGTACTTGAAGTCTTTAAATACTTGGATTAAGATGTTATTGTGCACAAAGAAGGTTATGCAGCTACCTTGATATTTGGATCTATGCGAAGTGGAAAGACTTACATGAACGAAGGAATAAAGGGTCCTGAATATAGCCCACTGATTTCACCTCGTTTGAGTGACGATGAGGGGGTACCGCAGGCTTCTCCACGAGGTGTAGTTTAGTTGATAAAACAAGGGTTCCTGTGACTACCACCTCTACCTACACCACCTCCACCTTCACAACTGTCATTTGCAACTTTGCCCACACCACCATCACCTCCACCACAGTTCAACATGGAAAATTTAGTGAAGCTGCCATTGTTTAAGGGCTTGGAAAATGAGGACCCGGACTAGTTCTGGTTCATCGTAAAAGCTATATGGGAATCTCAGGGCATCACAAACGATCACATGAAGAAGGCGACGTTGGTTAGTGCTTTGCAACATCATGTGCTAACTTGGTACATCAAGTACTCTAATGATAACCCAAACACTATGTTGGCAGAGATCCAGAATGTGCTAAATAAAGAGTTTAGTAGGCGTAAATCCAAAGCACAGTCGATTGTGGGGTTCAAGGAAATTGCGATGAAACTAGGTGAGACACCTTGGGAGTTGGATTAGAGGATAAATTGTACAATCCGTGAAGCTAACATGAATTTAACGGATGGGTAGCACCGCGAATGGTTCGTGGCTTCGCTCCTACCAAACCTAAGGTTTGTGCTGTCACAACAGAAGATTACGACTCAGGCAAAGGCCTTGGAGATTGCAATAATATTGCATGAAACATTGATACAAGATCTGAGTTTGGGGGTTCAGCAGATCCATGCACAGTTGCAAAATCTTTTCCTAGAAATGCAAAGTCTGAAGCAGGACAGAACAATTTAGCTAGAGGCACGTGAAGAGATATGGTGCCTAAAATGTAAAGGTCAGGGGCATGACAAAGACCAATTCCCAGTCTTTGCGAACTATATTGTAGGAGGAGGACCAATTCCTTTGAGGCCGGAAGCCCAAGCAATGTCGAGCACGGGGCCTGTGTTGTGGTGCACTATATGTCAGGTAGTAGGGAAACATATGACTAATAATTATCATTTGTTGCAGAAGTTTGTACAAACACCGCAAAAACTATTTTGTAACTTCTGTAGGTTGGTAGGGCATGATGAGAGCACTTGCTGAAGTTATGAATTGATGATGGATAGAACACCCACCTATAGAGTTCAGGAAGAAACGCAGCCTCCTGACATGGGCACTGGGATGGCACGGATAGGCTTTTAGGGGTGCAGGCGAGGCTGAGGTAGAGGAGGAACTGGCAGAGGTTGGGGACAGCTGATCTATTACAATTGTGGAGGACCAGGACACTATGCCCATGAATGCACTAACCCAATGCGTTCATTGTGCAAATATTGTACTCAGTTTGATCATGAGACTGAGGACTATTCTACACTGATAACAAGGATATGCAACAAAGGGGTGCTACCTTCGTAGCCAACTCAGAACCTGCAGATGATGAGGGTTGAGCCTCGCAGAGAAGATCTGAATGTGAATATAGTGCTCTGAAGTGGAATTGCAACGGGTGAAAATAAGGAGAAACAACCTGAAGACAACGTGTGGGTTCACAAAGCTCTAGAGAAGGAGGATGAATTTTATTTGGAGCACGCATGTGAGATGTTCATGGAAGTAAAGGAGAGCTTTATTGAGGCCTCTACCTCAGGGAGCTGGGATAAGACTATTCAGGAAATGGACCCTTCTATGCTTACAACCTTTCTAGAGATTTACATGAAGCTGCTGCACGATAGCAAGGTTCTGAAGGAGTTACAGGAACTTATAAATAGATGCGCCGAAAACACTCCAGGTGAACCGCGCGTGGTACGGAAGATTGGTAAGCATAAGTGTTACACAGTAATTTGTCACCGTTGGTCACCTTCCCTGTTACCCTTGTTTTCGTACATTGGAGGACACATTTATGGACCTGTGACCAGTGACATAACCTAAAAACACTTGCATTGTGTTCCCCTGAGTATGTACTTCATGTTCCCTGAAGACACCTTTTGCAAATTATCCCTAAAAAGTGCCCTTTTTCCACTAGCGCGAGTACTCAGTGTCTTACCCGCGCCAATGACTTAGTTCCTCAAAAGGGGGCGTGCCCATTGGCGCTCTATCCTAGAGCAACCCCCACGCCACCTAAATTTGGCAATGATTTTTAGCCAACGCGCACTCATATGTTTTTTCCTCCCTTGTCATGAAGTTCTATGAAGGAAAAATCCTCAAGATAGAGGTCGAAAGTGATTTTTTATCCATGACAACTATGTTGAGTGGCTTTTCAGGGATAATGCCAATCCACAATAGGTGTCCTGGTACAATGTATCTTCCTCCCTTCTCCATCTATAAATGGCCATCCTCATGCATTAAACAAGCTAGTTTTTGCTAGAGTCTTTGTGAGTGCTAAAGTAATGCTAGAGTGATAGTGAGAATTGTGAAGCATAGGGAGGTTATGCTGCCAGAATTGTGAGAGAGAGGAGGTCACTTTGCAAGGTGTATTTAGCTGCTCGCCCAGTCAGAGGAGGTTCAACGTCAGAACCTTGGTTGTAATCTTTCTCTGTTTTTACTCATTAATA
>APFE030071683.1:0-15864 GCA_000404065.3 Pinus taeda
CATCTTCAGCATGTAGATCTACTATTTCAACTGCTCCGCAAACATAAATTATTTGTCAAGATGTCTAAGTGTGAGTTTGGCATGGAAGAAGTTGAGTATTTGGGCCACATTGTGGGACGTGAAGGTGTTAAGGTGGACCCCAAAAAGATCCAGGAAATGCAAGAATGGCCTCAACCTAAGACGTTGAAGAGCTTGAGAGGATTTTTGGGTCTCACAGGCTATTATCGTAAATTTGTCTGCAACTATGGTCGCATAGCGAAGCCCCTCACTCAACTCCTAAAGAAAAATTCCTTCTTCTGGACAGAGGAAGCACAACAGGCATTTACCGTGCTCAAAAACGCCATGTGTACCACTCCATTCTTAGCCCTACCGGACTTCACCAAATCATTTGTCATTGAATGTGATGCATCGGGAACAGGTATTGGAGCGGTCTTAATGTAGGAAGGGCGACCATTAGCCTTCACCAGCCAACAACTAAGTGGGAGGAATCTGGGCCAATCTACCTACGAGAAGGAAATGATGGCCATCTTACATGCAGTCGAGACCTGACAACCTTACTTGTTGGGGCGACGTTTCCAAATCCGCACAGATCATCACAGTCTTAAATATTTTCTGGAGCAGCGCCTATCTTCCCCACAACAAAACAAGTGGCTAGCCAAAATGTTGGGATATGATTATGAGATCATTTACAAGAAAGGGAAAGACAACCGGGTAACAGATGCATTGTCACACCAATTTGAGGAGGAAAGTACTTTGCTCGCAATTTCCCTCCCAATTCCAGACTGGATTGAAGAGGCTCACAGGGAATGGTTTTCACATCCAGGGCTCTCCCAACTTATTTCTCAATTGTAGGTAGATCCTAATTCCAGAAAAGAGCTACTCGTGGCAGAATGATATTCTTCGCTACAAGGACAGAGTCGTAATATCACCAACATCCACCCTCAAAAGTAGCATTTTGGCAGAATTGCACTCATCGCCCATTGCAGGACATTCGGGCTTTCAGAAGACGTATGCGTGCACAAGAAGATCATTCTTTTGGACCGGTATGAAACAGGACATCCTTACTTTCGTAGCAGAATGTGACATCTGTCAACGCCAAAAAGGGGAAACAGTCAACACACCAGGCACATTACAACCATTGCCCATTCCGACGTCAATTTGGACGGAGGTCTCCATGGATTTCATTACAGGTCTTCCAAAATCTGGGAACAAGTCAGTCATCATGGTGGTTGTGGACCGACTATCAAAGTATGCTCATTTCTGCGCCCTACCCCAACCATTTACACCAACGTTGCTTGCCAAAACTTTCATGGATCAGATCTTCAAATTGCATGGCATGCCCACTTCTATTGTGTCCGACCGTGACCCAATCTTCACCAGTAATTTTTGGTAGGAGCTCTTCAGAATACAAGGCACTCAACTCAAACTTAGTACTTCATATCATCCGCAAACAGATGGTCAAACCGAAGCCGTCAACAAATGTCTAGAAAACTACCTTAGGTGTTTCACTTCAAAAAAGCAACACCTTTGGGTACAGTGGTTACCTCTGGCGGAATGGTGGTATAACACAAACTATCATGCCACCACCAAAATGACTCCCTATGAAGCAGTCTATGGTCAACTTCTGCCTTCCCCTACTTCTTATCTCACGGGGTGCTCCAAAGTAAAAGCCGTGGATCAATACAACACCGCGCAACCATGCTCGCCCACCTGCACGAGAATCTTCATCAAGCTCTAAACCGTATGAAGCAACAGGCTGACCAACATCGCTCAGAGCGCCAATTTCAAGAAGGGAATCAGGTCTTTTTGAGGCTGCAACCCTATAAGCAAACATCACTCAAAGACAAGGGTTGTCAAAAGCTCTCTCCAAAATTCTATGGACCATACCAAGTACTTCAGCGCATTGGAGAAGTGGCTTACAAGTTGGCTTTGCCACCTACAGCAAAAATCCACCCAGTTTTCCATGTATCGTGCCTCAAGAAAGTGATTGGGAACAATTGCAGAGTTCAAACCAGTCTACCGGAATTGGACGAGGAAGGGTCAATCTGGCTTCAACCGAAACAGGTTCTAGACACACGAGACAAGCACCTGCGCGGCCGCATGATTAAAGAGGTCCTCGTCAAATGGAAAGACACCTCTCCGGAAGATGCAACGTGGGAACCATCCACTATTCTTCAGCATTTTCCGCAGCTTCAGCCTTGAGGACAAGGCTAGTCTTAAGGGGGAGGGCATGTTAGGTTCCCACCCTAACCCCCTTATTCATGTCATGGGATCACGTCATAGTCAAGAGTCAATAAAGCCCATATTAATATTTGTAAGTGGTTAACCCGCAATTAATGAAGGGACCACAGTTAGTTGCAAATGGGCGGTAGTATTAGATAAAGGGTAAATGGGCGGTAGTATTAGATAGATGGTATTAATACAACCCACGGTATTGGCCCGTGGTATTGCATGTATGAGTCATATATAAAGGATAGAGACTCCCTGCGAGGAGTATCGTGTCTTGTTTTGTAATCGAGCTCTGCTCTATTGGAGGTTGCCCCCTCGAAGAGGCCTGCGAACATTTCTCTCTGAGTAATAAAATCATTGCTATTCTGTGTTCTGGGTATATTTTCTTCGCATATTTTGTGTTCTGGGTATTTTTTCTCGCATATTCTTTGTTCGGTATTACTTTGCAGGTTAAGAAGCATAACAGATGATGGATGTGATGTTGGTGATGACTATGGGTTGAGTGTTTCTACTCATGTTATGTTATTGCTGATGATTATATCATTGTTGCCTATGTTGTGTTGTTTCTACTGGTTGAGATTGATGTGCATGGAGAGCATGTCATTGCTGCTTCAGGAGAAAGAGAGAGTTTTATACTTCCACTGATTCCATGAGGAGTACAGTTGTATGATTCTTCGCATATGTGGATGCTTATATTTGTTGCTTCTTGTTGAGACACAGTGAGTGTCTAGGGGGAGTAGTGATTTTCAACTATGGTGATTTGGATGAGTTATTCCCTTTGCCATTGATGTCAAAGGGGGAGAAAATGAGGAGTTCATTCCTTCATGAGGATGGTTTTTGTTGACCCATCTTGGGTTGACATCAATGCCAAAGGGGGAGAATGTTGCAATTGGTGTTGTGATAAGTATTTGATTGGAATTGATTTCAAGCTAGTAGCATGGTGTTTGAGGAGGTTGTATTGATTATGATGAGATGATGAGTGTTGCAGTGCAATGTTGGTATTGATGTCAACATGATAGAGTATGTTGTTTGATGGTATGCATATGCTATGGTTGATGGTATTAGTTTTGAATTATGCATGGTTGTTGTGACATATCCTTGTGTTACAAGTGCTTTGTTGGTGTTATTGGTTTGGATGGCTAGGTCTCCATGCATATGATGCTTGAGATATGTCATTGATGCTCTTTAGATGTGGATTTGGTGCTTTTGAGTTGGTTTAGATGATGTCTACATGTGTTGTACATGCTGACACAATCTCATGCTCATTTGATCTTCATGTTTGATGTTGAGCCTCATGGTTGATGCCGTTTGAGATATTTTATGCTCTTATGGTTTAGTCCTCACACTTATTATGATTACGTCATGTTTGGACTCTTCAATAGGTTTCAGAGATGTTTTTTAGGTTTTCATAGCTTGGACAAATGTTACAGGTGTTGGAGAGATAGTTGCAGATGTTTGAAGTAGCTGTGGTGAAGGTTGATGGCTTGAGAGCTAGTGCAGTTGATGGATGGCATCCAAGTCAAACTACTTTGACTTGTGATGATTATAGATTTTCTATAGTGATTTGGATGTGTGCTGTAGAGGTTTAGTGACTTGCGGGGGACCTACAGAGGCTTGACAAGAAGTAGAACAATTTGAGGCAAGTTTTGAGCAGAGAAACTATGTTTTTGCTAAGCTTTAACCATGGAATCACGCATAGAGGCTTGTGGGAGTGTCTAGAACCTTTGGACTCTAGCACATTGTGTCATGAGAGATACTAAGGACCTGGACACATACATAGTGTGTCATGGGAGCATTTGGGCCTCTAAATGAGCTTTCTCTGTATTTCTCACACTCCTCGTATGTATTATTTGGTTTTTATGATATTTCTCCTTCAAGAATCTTCATGGATGATTTCATTTGAATTTATAAACATGTATTAATGTGTTTTGAGGTGTGAATTTCTTAATGAAGTGAGGATGGACTTAGTGGAAAAAATTGTTTAAAAGAAGGACTAGGTCAGCTATTTGTGTTGAGGAATTAAAGCACATCTTTGTGTAAACAGCAAAGGGCGACCTCCTATAGCATGTTATGTTGCAAAGGTTGATTTTAGTGATAATAGAACACAAATATATCATCTTCTTAGATCATGGAATGGGGAAATTCATTTTGAGGGAAGAAACATGTTGTGGTGAGGCAAAAATTTTTCTACTAAATGTAACAAAGTTTTTTGGGGTTCCTTACCAAAAAACGTTAGAGGCAAAATGCTAGAGCTTCAAGCATGTTTATTCTATAGCTTTTGAGAGTTTCATGGAGGATATTATGAGGAGATAATTTCTCCTTTATTGGCACTATTTTATTTGTGTATGCAGGGGTTGAGTGTTTATTTACATTGATGTAGAAGTTCATAGTTATGTTTCTTATTTAATATTATGCAGCTAATGTATTATGGCCATTTGTTGAGTTTGGTTTGTGAATGTGCAAGGGATATAGAGAAATTTGATTGATTGTGTGATTGAGAGTGATATGTGGATGCTTATGAGTGTATGGATGGAATGAGGTTGTGATTGGAAGTTGCAGTGATTTGTAGTCATTGTATTTGTAGAATGGATATTGTTTAATTGAGATGATTTTCATGAGAGAAAGTTGTTGTTTCTTTGTGCATGCATCATAGTTTGAAATATTTTGAAATGTGGCCCTAGATTGATTAACATATCAAATTTAGCTTAGTGAAGAAGCAATAGGTGTTCCTTGCCTACGGGTGTAGGTAGCCAGTAAAAAGAAGAAACACTCTCATAGTCTAATGGTGGTTAGGCAAAGCTTTTAGGGGATAGGAATATCCAGTGTATATGAGCTCACTTAGTCAATGCTATATGAGAAAATTCCTTGCTGGGCATAGCCAACTATGATGTAAATCTATTTGCATGGTTAATAAAATGAGAAGCAGAGCAACAACAACAACAAAGGGTGGTTTTTTCCTCAGAGGGGGGTTTTCCACCAGATATCCTTATGTCCCTTATGCATGAGATGTTGTGATTATGTTATGGTTTTCATATGTTGATCATGGTATTTGCCTTATTGGTTAATGCATTATATGAGCTAATCTTATAATAGTGTAATGTGTGATTGTGAATCAGTAATCGAGAAGAAATTTTAAATATACATTATCACTACTGATTCACCCCCACCTCAGTAGTGAACACATTTCCAACAGCTATCAAGGCAACAAAAGTGCTAACAGTGCAAGTTAGTAATGGGGCAACTGCTATGGGGTGCAGGTTGTTAGTTATAGATAGTGCATTGGGCCTTAAGTGAATGAAAACAAAAACAAGAGGCCTGCCAAGCTTTGACATAGATCAACTAATGACCAATGATTGCCCGAACAATACTAATTAGCACAGAATTGCAGAGAAATCAAGAAAAACAAAGGAAACCAATAAAAAATATTACGATCCCCAGTATCGTCACTAAGTTGTTATACAGAATATTCTCCTCTGTGGATAGAGGAAAACACCTTAGACCTAGTGGCTAGCCTAGTAACAATAAAGGGGAAAATCACACTTTTATTCCTTTAGAGAAATTAACATGAAGAAGAAGGAGGACTTACTTGGATTTCAAAGTTTCTTTCTCCCCTCTTGAACTCTTTTTCTCCCACTCTAAGTGCTTCGATCTACTCCTGCAGCACAAGCAAGGCAAGAAAACACTACACAAATAATTATATCTATGCTAATTCCTCCATTCACTGAATCGTAAACATTGAAATATAATTGTAATCATATATGGTACAAGTGTATAAGGAAAAAAGAGAACTTTGCATTAAATGGATTAGAATAAGCTACAACCCAATGATCAATGACTTATAGATGTCTCCCCAAGCTAATGTACCCCTTCCTTTGTCTCAATGAAATATCCAATCCTTCACCCAAAAAGCATAAGTGATATGTATTTAAGCTCAATCTGGCATCATAAAGATGCAAGTAAGGTTCTCCAAAGGCAACCTTGATGTTGTGGAAGGTAGTCATTTTATAGGATGAGAGTGGTGATTTAGGATTTCCCATATTAGGCTTAAGATTCACATATGATGGTAGGATGAAATCAAGGGATAAGATATATTTCCATTAGAGTAAGATCATATAGGAATTCAAGATCTTTGTCCATGGTAGATAGTTAAAACTACCTTGGAAGTTTCTGAAAGGAGAGGCTTCAAAAAATATTTTTTAATTTTCCTGAATTTCTAGAATCAACACACACGTAGAAGGGATAAACATGCACTAATAAATGTTAGTTCTTAGGTATTCAACTTGCAACTAGCATAGGTGATCAATTATGTAGGGTGTGTTGGGGCTAAAAACATGGTTTTTAGGCTGATTGTCCTAAAAACTCAAACTTTTTGGAAAGGTGATGCTTCTTTATTTGTGAAGGGATAAAGATAAAGTGTTCAAATATTTTGATTGATCCATTTTTTATTCGTTTTGAGAGGATATGGAAAAATGACTTGTAACGGGGGCTATTAGAAAAATCCTATAGTGGCACTAATATAAGAAACAAAATTGGAGGAAAGAGGTCTCTCCAACGACAACATAAATTATGGAATGGAAGTGGAGTATTATCAATAAGATCTAGGGGGGATCAGGAGGACGATGCACTCTATGGAAAGACAAGCGACTCAAAATGATATGTCACTTAACAACTTTTAATTGGCTATCTATAAAGTTTCTACATATTCGCTCATCTACGTATGTATTTTTTTAAATGTTTATATGCCTATTCATTTCACAAAGAAACAAGAATGTTGGGCTACATTATTGGTCGTGGAATATTCCACCTATTCCTAAAACTACGAGTTAGATAAATACTTCAACACCATGATGCACAAGTGGGAAACAAAATGGGGCTCACAAATTAGAGATCAATTCCAAGAGAATATGGAAGATCTCATTCAAAACCATAAAATTATGGACGTAAATACTATTAAGCACATATACACTTGGGATAACTAAATTTATGGACCAATGGATATTGCAACATGCCTAAATAGGTTTATAATCTATGGCTCCTTCCATTCTTGGAACCTTTTGATTCAATCCTACATCCTTGCTTGGAGTGGATCAGATCATATGCCTATAAACTTGGAATTTGCTAAGAAAATAAATTATGACCCTCCCCCTTTTAGGTTTAGTTTGACCTAGCTAACAAAATCGAGATTCTTTGACCTTGTTACTTCATCAAAGGAAGAATAGGTCACAGGAAACCCCATCTATATTTGGGAGAAAAAAATAAAAAGGTTAAAGGGGAAGATCAAAATTTGGATAAAGGGATCAAAATTTGATTTCTAGGAGGCGATCCAAGAATATGAACAAACAATGGAAATATTGAAAGCTCAATTAAAATTTGGCCACGTAGACAATGACTTCTTCAAACAAGAAAAAGAAATATTCACCAAATATCATGCTCTTCGTAAAGAAGAAGAGGAGAAGCATAATGGCCTCGGGTTAAAAGTTCATGTAATGAGGTTAATAAAGGCAAAATAAGTCCAAGATCATGGGACACGTATTCCAAGTTGAATGTTGGGAAAATCATCCTAGTGGGCATCACTTATTGTTTGTTTTGTCTAAGGGAAATTGACAAAGGCATTGACAAAGCCTTTGAAAAGCAAAAAGGCATTATTGGAATTTTATTTATGAAAATAAGGAAAATAGGAGAAAAGTGAGGTGAAAGGTCACAAGTTTCATGTGAGGAGGAAATTGAAGGAAAATTAAGGAAAAATGAAGAAATTAGAGGCGTAGTAATAAAAAGACATTAGAGCATTAGTTTGGGGCCTTTTGTCAGCTCAATTTTGGAATTAGCCACAGAGATGAGAAAAGCACCAAGAGGACAAGGAAAGAAATCAAGCAAAGGAAGGAAGAAGAAAGTAAAGGAAAGAAAGGATCAAGTAAGGAAATCTTGGAACAAGTGGCTTCAGTGACAATACTTGTAGGTAATAGGTTCCATGTATGATTCCCTAGTTGGTATTGGCATGCACGGTATATGCATATGTGAATTAGGTTCATCTGTTGTTATTGGCATGAGTTTTCCTAGGTTTTGACACTGGTTTTATCCTTTCCTTGTCATTTCAAATAGTCATGGTGTGATGGGATTCATTCTTGGTTGAGGTTTGGATTTTCGTAAGATTTTGGATTCGAGTGAGGTTGTCTCAAGAAAATCCAAAGGGTTGGAGATAGAGATGGTTTTCTCTAGGAATCCCTCAATTGGTGGGTGGAGATAGGAAAACATCTCAAGGGATATTGAAGGTATTTTGAGGCATCCAAGCTCGGTTTGGTTTTGTGATCTCAGGACTAGTTTAGGTGAGATCACAGTAGTGTGAGGGTGGAAGTGGTTTAACCTCTGGATTCCCTTGGTCTTTTATGGATTGGTTTATCTCATTACATCCCACATTCATGCTTGGAATATGGCATAGGGGTGATTTCTTGAAAGAAATATTTGGTTCAACCCAATCTATGGTAAGGTGGTATGTGGAAGTCCCTCACTTGGTTGGCTTTTGCATATGTCAATAAGAGTTATGTTCCTCTTATATTTTATGAGTAAGTGTACTTGTTATTATGTGGCTTTAATGGTTGTTCTATAATTGTTATTTATTTGTTTACATGCTAGTCATAAGAATGGTCCTATGATAGATTTAAGTCATGTCCCTTATCATGTTTGATGGATAAATGAATGGTTATTCAATACAAGATATAATAGATGTTATTGCAGCTATTGTGAGACAACATTAATTCGTCTTGGTAAACCTCAAATAAGTTCCAGATCTCTGTATTCATATATGCATTCATGACATGTAGGTTGCATGTTCATCATGTGTTTGACAGAATGATTGTCATGGTTAGGATGGGCTAAGGTGAGTCTCTTATCAAGTTTTGAGTTAAAAGCTTTCTCATTATGATATTTATCTTTTCTGAGTGTTTCATTAAGTTTTGGGTACAGATCTGGATCCTAGCCCTGAAAAAAGTGGTTTAGGTATCATGGTTGTTGACACAGAATTGCCTGAAAGAGACTGAAATCCTTGGGAAGCAAGCCTATGGGAGAAACTGGAGGGTTATAGTATCTTGGAGACCTTGTCATGGGAGCGACTAAGGGTCTAGTTCATTGAAAAATATTGTTAACTTAGGGGTTGAACAATTAGAGTGGTTGGTTAGCTCCTACGGTTCCTATAGCACTTGAGGGTAATCAGTAAAGTCTTGGTTTTATAACTCCATTTCATTAAGGTCATATAGGAGGTTGATTCATTTCATAGTATGCCTCAACTCATGTTTACCCTAGTAAATCCAGTGAAAGTGGGTAAATGTGGGAGGAGGCGGTTATAGAGTAGTATTAGAGCATGGTTCAAACACTTGGACCTCATGGGATAGATGCATGTGGTTATGCACCCATTGTCATGGTTATGGATATCATGCATGAGGTCATGGTATGCAGTTGGTATTATCATGCATGATGTTGATATGTTAATATTATTATGACTACACATGTATTGTGGTAATGTGGCCTAATTTTGCAGATGAGATAAGCCTCCCTTGAATGTCATTGAGCTATGATTTTAGTTATGGTATATATTTTGCTTATCTGACATGGTACACTTGTAGGAAGAATAGAATCAAAGATGACGAGAAAAATGGTGGACTATAGTTCACATGACTCTCCCTACATATTAGTTGGGTAGCAGGGTGATGAGTATTCTGCTGAAATAGTAGACACATTCAGGAGTTTAATGGCAGAGATCAAAATTTGCAAGGTAGACAATGACAGGTTTGTTATAACACCATTTATCACCCTTGGTATTTGTGATGCTTGGTTTATGGCCTAGGGAAACCCCTCCTTCCAGACTTGGTCCAAATATTTTTAAAACAGTGTTTTATTCCTTGTACGCTCCTTTTCCCTGATATAAAAGCATGTATATGTGGGTTAGTAAATACCCAACCCACATATATGTGTTAAAACACTTTAAAAAATTGAATTTCCTTAATTATGGATGGAGTTCATGATTTTTACCTATTGATTACCTCTTATTGCTCGTGGTCCAAATGTTTCTCAACTAAGAAACTAATTGGGAGAAGTATAAATAGACTTGTATGGGAAGGCATTAAGGAGGAGAAGAGACAGAGTTATTATACTGAGATTATCCCTGACTGAGTCTGATGTATCCCTGTGCCTCATGCACTTCCCCAAGCTTCAAGAAACCCTTGTTTCCTTAATTATAGATATTCTCCTTCTTGCTTGAGATATCATGGTGTTGGTTATGGAAGAAGATTATTGAAGGTTGGGATAGGACAAATCCGGAGGATGATTCCACTTGGAGTCGGAAGAAGGACACTCAGGTGAATTCTCTCCATGTTATTTATAGCTTACTACAATAAAATAAATGTTGTCTTGTTACTAAATCTCGTTACTAAAAATAACTTTGTTTATGCATCAAATCATGTTGTAATTCATGTATGAATGTTATTTTGACGTATAACTGATCATTAGTTTATATGATATAAAGTTAAATTTTGTGAATATGCTTTATCTCTATACTACTATGTATGTTTGAATTGAATGATTTTCAGGTCTGAAGAAAATCGAGAGTTGCAGAGGGTCTGCACCTTGCAGGACCTACTCGAACGAAGGAAATCTGGGTACGGTCGCTCTTGCATAGTTTGTTTATATAAGCATTTTTCCTGAGTTGTATGAGTGTTTCTTGTTGTAGTCTAATTCGGCTTTGTTGGGGTTCTAACCCAAAACCCTAGGGTACTTATTCCCGTAATATAATTGATGACTCCACTGGGGATAACAATCTTGTTATTCCTAGTTTGGGTTGTTCAGTGACAATCAGGGCTCAATCTTTGGTTTTCTTGTTGTTGCAGTCTTACTTGGTCTAGTAGAGTCTCAGACCTTAAGTCTGATCTTTTTGATATGGCAATTTTTTTTATTCTTGCAAATCTTTGTATATGCACTTTAATCTGTTTGCAGTAGTGTACACATGCTCATTTCTGTGAAGTGAACTTGCTTATATGCAATTTTCCTTTATTAGAAGCATGTGTACATGCCTCTATGCTTGAACACATTCGCGTATACCATTTTTTGCATTGTTATTTCAAATATCTCTGCCCAAAAAGATTTGTTACCTGGTCTGCTTAGTCTCTGAGTGGTCAATTTATGTCTCAAGAATTTTATTATTTTGCAAGCTTACTGTTTTGACGTCTCTTCCTCATTGGAAAGATTTGGCCTAGGTTTGCTTTTTGAGCGAGTTTTTAATTGGTGTTTTGGCACACAAGACTTCTTTCAAAAGTTCCTGATTGTTCTAATCCTCTAGAATGGGAGATTGTTTTCAATCTCAGTGTCAAGCTCAGTTTTTGATCTACTTGCTTTGCCTTCTGTTATTTTGTGGCCTTATAGCTTTTCTTGCTTTTTGAAAGTCTCTTTTGACGAATTTAAAAGTATTTCTTTCTTGGCTTCTTGGTCAGTTTTTCAAGCTCTTTGCTGTTGTTTGGGTCGTTTAGTACAAGTTGAATCCTTTTTGCTCAAGTTTTCGTTCATTTTCGAGTTTGTAAATTGCAAGGACTCTTTGTGCTCTTCTTTCGAACTGTGATTTTTAGTGGCATTTAGAGTGAGTTCAAAAAGTTGTTTTGGTTGTTTCTTGAAAAAGAAAAGTTCTCAAAAAAACATTGTTTTTGTTTTCCTTTTCCAAGTTTGATTTTGGTTTCTTTTCATTTTTTGAGAGTGAATTGTGATCTTTTGCGATTTGCCCTTTTTATTTGGAGAGAATTTTGTATTCAAAATTTGTATTCTCTTCAATACTTAAGTTGGCTTATTAATAGTTATAAACAATTGCTTTCATTTTCTTTAGAGTGATTTAGGATCGTGCATCTTCATTACACCTTGCATTAGGGTAGTTTGCATTATTAAAGCATCAATATTCTTTTTAGTTTTTACATGTGTGTAGTGTGTTTCAAGAAAAGAAAATAAAAATTATTTTTCTTTATAGAAGTTTCATAGAACCCACATAGAGATCTCTTTTCATTGAAGAACAAATGATTACATTCATATAGTTAGTTTTTCATTGATTTCTTTTGCATCATACAAACACCATTGGTTTCACTTCCATATATTCCCTTGACTTAAAAGAAAAACCATTAAAATCAAGTGCTTAATTAAAATAAACTAGAACTTTTGTATTGTCGTCAGAATACACCAACAAGTTTAGGTTTATTAGGGACTTGGATTAGGTGAGAGGAGAGTTAACTCTCCAAGGCCGCTCTAAATTGAAAAACATAGAAGTTTGATTAATGAGCGAAATCCAATAGCGTTTGGGAGACCAGGAAAGCTCTGTGACTAGGAGTAAAGCACGAGGGTTAGTGAAGATAAGGACAAGAGATGACCCCTCTCTTACTTGTTGGATCCTACTTCATGACTATTCCGCCCAACTTTTGATACGAGTTGGTGACCATAGTTGCCTATCCTAGGAACCACACAGGTGGCTGCAGAGGGGAATCCTATGGCACCTGAGGTTGATGTTGTATCATGTTCAGCAGTACCTCTAGAGGGCACCCTTGTGAAGCTTGGGGGCTTGCACTAGTAAAGGTTGTTGTCTAGAGGTCAGTGTAACTACCTTTGATACCTTCGCTAGTAGGCCCGGGGTGTAATTACCACAATCTATTTTTGGAAGGCCCTTATTATTAACTTTCTTATATTTTGGTGTCTAGTCCTAATCACCCGGAGTGGAAATACTTGAGAGTTGTTTGATTGCTGATATCTTTAGGTGTAGAATTTTGTAGAATTTTTCCTACAATTCAGCTAGCTCTGATACCATGTAGAATTTTTTCTACAAATCAGCCAGCTCCGATACCATGTAGAAATTTCTCACCTGTAGATCAACCTGGTAATGAAATGTACTAAATTAAAACACTTGATCTACTTCTACAAATAATTTAGTGGAAGCTTAATCAACCATGAGCAACATCAAGTAGAAACATGCATAAATAATCAAGAGAATTAATCACACATAACACAAGATATATCCAGGGGAAAGCACCTGCATAAAACCCAAACCATTTATTATCAATCAAGTGTAGATCCTCAAGAACATAGAAAAAGAATCAGCTCAATAGTTATCCTACTCTCTCTGTAATCAAAAGATTCTGATGATCTTCAATCAGAAGATGAAAATCATGGACTACCTAGGCCTCAATATATAGGTCATAAGTCCTCCAACCTCCTATAATAGATCCTTCTCCATGCAAGGAATACTTACTAGAAATATCCAAGCATCTGATAGTACATTGTCCCACATCTGATCTCAACTGGGTCTCTGACAGAACTGACATGCAACAGTTATCCATGAGTGAATCCTCAGTTATCTAAAATAATAATTGTCACATGCATGCAAGCATTAACAAACTATAGTTTATTATTTTAACAACTTGATAAATTAATCTAACTGGACTTGATTAAGTTAAACTAAGTCAATTGATTCTCTCATTATAGAACTAAACCTTATCTCATTTAATCAAGGGATAAATTCCTAAATCAAGGGAGAAAATAATTGCATGATCTCACAAAGAATTCAAGTTTAATTTTCCATAATTATTTAAACCAACTAAATTAATTAATTAATATTTCCAACTTCTATTAAGACCAAAATTAATTTTACTTCCTATAGATAGACTAGGGACTGCTATAAATAGGAAGGAACCCATAAATGCTATTTTTAGTAGTTTCACCTCTCACCCAATGTGGCCAATGACCTCATTGGCCAAACTACTGTTTTTAGACATGCTATTTTTAGCATGTCTATTTTTAGCACATTCTAAATTTAACATTTCTTGTTGCACATTTTTCAACACTCCCTTTCAACAAGAAAGGCTTTCTCTCGAACCTGATCCTGTAACTATGGAATGTTTTGCATGCAACACATCTACCCAGTCCACTTGCTCCAACGACACTTGGAACAAAAACACTCCCAACTGACCACTCTGTTGGTCTAGGAACATACTCTGATGCTGAAGCTCTACTTGCTGCTCACAAGTGCTCCCTCTCTGACATCTATGCTACTGCAACATCTCCATGCATCTTGCACCATTGCACACCTCTCTATGCTACCCTGCACTGTGCAACACACTTGTGCCTCTCGCATTGTTGCAGCCTACATGCTCTCTCTACCGCTCCATCCGCATCTGTCTCTACCCAATCAATCAGTGCCTACTACTCCACATTGGGGCTCCTGCAGTAAGGTCTCATCCAAGAGGTTGGGTACCTCAAGGATCCTACCCCTCCTCCTTGGGATGATCACTCTATATCACCCCACCTCCTACCTAGAGGTATGGCTACATGTGATCCCTCTGCCCACCTAGCTCGAACTTTCCCCCTAATGGAGGTCCCTGCATGAGTAAATGTCTCTACTCGATCTCCTCTCAACTTCTCTAGTTGTGGCTGCTCCACAACCTCCTGAACGTGATGCACCAATCATAGCTCCTCCACAATTGTCTGAGACTTCTTCTGGCTTTGCATGTTGATAGGTAATATACCCTCCCTCTCAACTACCAAGTCTCTAACCTTTGCCTTGCTCCTCAAGGCTTTGCATGCATCTTATACCTCAAGTGCATACAGGTTCTTGGCTAGCACACCAATATATTTCCACTTTCCCACTATCATGAAATTTTCTAGAAAAGGAGCTGATTTTAAATGAGCGATATCTCCCTCATCCGAACTCCAATTCAACCGACTTTTTTTTTTTATTTTGAGTATTTTTCCACAAGGAATCCAAATCTACTAGTTATTTCTAAAAAAAAATTATAGAAATATTCAGATATTCTCTTCAAAATCTCAGCCCAAAACTCAAAACTTTGAAATCTCCTCTCAGTATATTGTTCTTGCTTGATCACCTATGCTCTGATACCATGTAGAATTTTGTAGAATATTTCCTACAAATCAGCTAGCTCTGATACCATGTAGAACGTTTTCTACAAATCAGTTAGCTCCGATACCATGTAGAAATTTTTCACTTGTAGATCAACCTGGTAATGCAATGTACTAAAGCAAAACACTTGATATACTTCTACAAACAATTTAGCGGAAGCTTAATCAACCATGAGTAACATCAAGTAGAAACATGCATAACTGATCAAGAGAATTAATCACACATAACACAAGATATATCCAGGGGAAAGCACCAACATAAAACCCCAACCATGTATTATCAATCAAGTGTAGATCCTCAACAACATACAAAAAGAATTATCTCAATAGCTATCCTACTCTCTCTGTAATGAGAAGATCCTAATGATCTTCAATCAAAAGATGAAAATCATGGACTACCTAGGCCTCAATATATAGTCCTCCAATCTCCTATAATAGATCCTTCTCCATGCAAGGAATACTTACTAGAAATATCCAAGCATCTTATAGTACACTATCCCACATCTGATCTCAACTGGGTCTCTAACAAAGCTGACATGCAACAGTTATCCATGAGTGAATCCTCAGTTATCTAAAATAATAGTTGTCACATGCATGCAAGCATTAACAAACTATATTTTATTATTTTAACAACTTGTTAAAATAATCTAACTGGACTTGACTAGTTAGAACTAAGTCAACTAATTCTCTCATTATAGAACTGAACCT
>APFE030071696.1:0-12828 GCA_000404065.3 Pinus taeda
CCATATACACCTCAGCAAAATGGAGTTGCAGAAAGAATGAACAAGACGTTGATGGAAAGGGCAAGAAGCATGCTCAGTGGTGTCGGGTTAGGACAGGAATTCTGGGCAGAGGTGGTGGACACTGCATGTTACTTGGTCAACAGGTCACCTTCATCAGCGTTGGAGGATAAGACTCCACAAGAAGTATGGACTGGTAAGAAACCCTCTCTTTCACATCTAAGGGGATTTGGATGTGATGCATATGTACATGTTCCAAAGGAGAAACAAACCAAGTTGGATAGTAAATATGAAAAGTGCATCTTTATTGTGTATAAGGATGGTTTAAAGGGTTATAAGCTTTGGAACCCAGTCACACGGAAGGTTGTGTGCAACTGAGATGTGGTGTTCAGAGAGGTGAAAGATGTTATCAAACATGAAGTCCAACAAAAGGAACCTGAGAAGATACAGTTTCAGCTAAAGGAGGAAGAATAAAACTCTACAATAGAGGAAGAATCAAACTCTACAGCAGAGCCACAAAATTCGGCTGTGAGAAGATCAGTTCGAGAAAGAAGGCAACCTGAAAGGTATAGTGCATTTGCTTTCTGTTCAAATTTTTCTTTATCTGTTACTGACAATGATCCCAGAATTATGAAGGAAGCAGTAGATTCAGAGGATGGAAAACTGTGGAAAGAGGCCATGGTTGATGAAATGGCATCTTTGCACAAAAATGAGGCTTGGGATCTGGCGGAGCTGTCGGCTGGAAGAAAACCTATTGGCAGCAAATGGGTGTTCAAAAATAAGACAAATGCAGAAGGAAAAGTGGAGAAATACAAAGCTCGGTTGGTAGCAAAAGGTTATTCCCAGGTGATGGGAATTGATTTTGGTGATATTTTTTTCTCCTGTTGTCAAGGTAAATTCTATTAGATTAATTTTATCCGTTGTTGCTTCTTTTGATTTTGAGGTAGAACAAATGGATGTGAAGACAACATTTCTTCATGGGGATTTGGAAGAGGAAATCTACATGAAGCAACTTGAAGGCTTTGCAGTGAAGGGTAAGAAAGAACTGGTATGCAAGTTAAAGAAGTGTCTGTATGGGTTAAAACAGTCACCAAGGATGTGGTATCAAATATTTGATACATTTATACAGGGACTTGGCTTCACTAGAAGCAAAGCAGATCGCTGTGTGTATTTTATATTAATTGGTGACTATGTTATTTATCTGGTCTTGTATGTGGATGATATGTTGTTCGTTGGAAATGACAAAGAAATTATCCAGAATTTGAAGACCCAATTGTACTCCAAATTCGACATGAAATATCTTGGTGCTGCAAACTATATTTTGGGCATAGAAATTAAAAGAGATCAGGCAAAGAGGAAGCTCTGGCTAAACTAGAGGAGGTACGTGGAGACAATACTGCAGAGGTTTAATATGCAGGATATTAAACCGGTGAAGGTTCCTATTCCTGTAGGTGTGAGGTTATCTGCTGAACAATGTCCCGTGTTCCATATGCAAGTGCAGTCTGTAGCCTGATATATGCAATGGTCTGTACTAGACCAGACATTGCACATGCAGTTGGAGTTTTGAGCAAGTTTATATCAAACCAGGAAAGGAGCATTGGACAACAGTGAAGCGGATTTTTAGGTATTTGCGTGGCACTAGTGATTATGATCTGTGCTACCAAGGAAGACCAGGATTGGATAGAGTGTTGAATATTCATGGCTTTGTTGATGCAGACTGGGCTGGAGATCTGGATCAGAGAATATCTACAAGTGGGTATGTGTTTATCCTATTTGGAGGTGCAGTCAGTTGGATGGCTAAGAAACAATCTGTAGTGGCACTATCAACTACAGAGGCAGAATACATGGTAGCCACTCATGCAAGCAAGGTAGCAGTTTGGTTGCAGAGATTGTGTTCAAGTATGGGGTTAGTACAGGAAGCTATAAGGATAGACTGTGCCAGCCAAAGTGCAATTTTCTTGGCAAAGAACCCTGCATATCATTCAATGACAAAGCACATTGATGTTTAGTATCACTTTGTGAGGGTTATGATAGAAGACAAAAAGGTGTTGCCAGTAAAGGTGGACACTTTGAAGAATACTGTAGATGCATTAACAAAATCTGTGAGCTCTGAGAAGTTCTCTTGGTGTAGAGGGACAATGGACATTTTAGGGTTGGCAAAATGACTAAGCTATCTTATGGCCCCCTTTGGAAAGAAAACAACAAGTGGGAGAATGTAGGGTTGCGTTATATTCTTTCCATGTAGTTAACTGGGGGTTTGAAGGGCACCCGTAATCCCACTTTATGGGGTCTGGGGCAGCACCCAGGAAAATTTTGGTTTTGGACCCTATGTTAGGTTGGGCGGACCCACCTATGGTTTTGTGCATGATTTTCGCACATGTTTTTTGGACGCGATGGTTTTCGGTCCATGGTTTTGGATGTTTTGGCATGTATAAATATGTATTATAACATTGAAAGGAACATAATGGAAAATCAAGCTAGTGGTCTCGGTTTTGGGATCCAGGGGAAATCTCTGTGTATATGTGTTTTATGCGTTATGATCTCGCATTGTTTATTTTCTGTGTTTTAGAATTTGTATGTAGGTAATTTCTGTACGAGATTAAAACCTACAAACAGTACATCTCAAAGAGGTCAAATTCGTAGAGAGTTTCATGGATTTTATGGTGTCTGTCAACCAAAGGGATGTGGTGCAATGGGAGGATAAATCAGAGGATTGACAGGTTCTTCTGGTCCTTTGTCCTTTAGAGCAATATTTGGATAAAGCTAAGGACAAGAGTGGAAATTGGATTTGAGGTTTCAATACACAGAGATGAGTCAAGTTTTGGGGGCAAGAATAGAGGCAATAGACTGAAAACAAGTAAGCAGACATTGTCGCTGGCGGGTGAAAACGTCGGAGTTTAGCCCAATAAACCTGTAACAAAGCAATAACAGTAACAATGCATGAATTTAATAACTTGCTAATGAGTGAAAGGGAGGTTTATTATAACAGTGTGGTTTTTCCATTGAACATAGCATGGGTCCATTGGATTAACAGCTAAACCATTTAATGCTTAACGACTTAATTTTGGAGGGAGAATATGTAATTGGTGGAGTTAATAGGAAAATGATGTGGCGAAAGGTGAGTGGCAGGAGCGCAACGGGTAGGAGAGCGATATTGGGAGGCAGAAAAACAATTTTTTTTTTGGGGGGAGGGGGGAAGCGTTTATCAGTTTTTCCCAAGGGGGGTATGAAAAGCTATGGTGTTGACACATAGGGGTGGGCGTGGTTTCAAATACCACCCATTTCGGACCCCCGCCCCCAATGATAAAGTTTGGATGGTGATGGGGGGCCAAAATGCTATGTGGGCAGTTGGATCTTGGGAGATGGACAAAGATGAGGTGAGAGGTGGCGGAGAGTTAGTGTGAGGTGATAGGTTGTTCGGTGGGGTCGGGAAAATAATTTAATGAATGGTGGGGAATATTTGCAATGTATGAGGGGGGTAATAAACCTAGGAATAGGGGATTGATACACCAAAATTGTAGTGTCCCTTATTGGTGAGATAGATTTGATGACACTTAGAGAGGGTGATTTTGAGATAATGATATAATATTATGCGTGAGAAACTTATGTACATGTTGATATGATATAGACCTGGTTTTGGTTACCTAGTTGTTGTGTGCTTAGGATAATACCTATGGTTGTGTGTATAAGAAATGATTTTGGCTAAGAACATATTATCAATGTTTTCTCTTTTGGTATCTTAGTTTGGCAATATGTGTATGACATGGATGTTGATTCAAGATTGAGACACATAGATCCATGGATGATCATCGTTATGTGGAACATATGGTTAATTATGATTTATGGATGATACATGATTTATATGATTATATATGTTTAATATTGTAATGAACAAGATGTAGCAGGTACATAGTTATTTGCAAACAAGGATGCTCAAATTATAAATGTCTGTGGAAGTCGTGATACATGATTTTTATGATTTTATATGCTTAATATTGTATTGAGCAGGATGTGATATGGAACGCGGTTATTTTCAAACAAGGATGTTCAAATTTTAAATGACTGCGGAAGTCATTTCTCTAAAACCAAAATGGTTGTGGAAGTCATGCACAATATTTGGTAAAATGTGAATAAGTTAAATTATGAAATATATTTATTCCTTTGATCTATGAGATTGTGATGTGTGCAGGTCTTGGAAGAAGGCCCTAACAACGAAGCATCATATGGGTATGAGCTCACAATCAGTACCTTAAGGTGAAGCATGGAGTTTCAAAGCAGAGTAGATGAGAAGCCATGGAAATTAGGGTGAGGAGTCCTAAATCCATGAAAGATAAAGACTTGGAGACTTGTATCTATAATAAGATGTTTAGGGCATGGAATCCTGAAAATTTAAAAAGATCAAGGTGTGGAATCTGGGATCTTTAGAGTAGATTAGAATGCAAAGTCCTCAATCTACAAAGGCATGGAGATGCATGCAATAGGGGTATAGAATCCCTATTCTACGGAAGAAAAATACCACTCACGGGAAGCTCAAGGATGAATTTCCTTAACAAAACCTCTTTTCTAACAATCCTAGAGTGACTTTCTAAAGATAGAAAGTCATGTCTAGCATCTCAAGCATGACTTTCCAAAAATAGTAAATCACCTTACATAAATTTGCAATCAAGTATAGTTGAAGGAAAATCACTTAACTTATCATTAATCAATCATAATCGTTCAATCTCAAATTAATCCTAAATATTATTAATATTAATATTATCTTTTATGAGACTATGATATTATTATTAAAAGAGAATTACAAGTCACCTTCATCTCCTCAATCACTTCACACCTATCTCCTTGATGACTCTCATAGCTCTATGTAAATCTCTCTCTTTTAATAATACATTACACTCTATTTTATGCACTCATAAAATAATGGCATATTCCTCTTCAACTCATTAAAGACATGTCATAAAAGATTCCTCTTACGCTCTCTTTAATGCATAAGTTACACTATCCTTAACTAAGTCATGCATACCTCTCCTTAATGGCATGAGTTACACTCCTCTAAATGGAATACAATGCATGCATATTACTCCTCCTTTATGACAAGAATTTGTTGCTCCTCCTATATATGTGTCTCATGTATTCTCACTTAGGGGGATAGAGGTGCATTGTGATACTAAGAGTTGGATAGATTTGAAAAATATTATGAGAGTGAGAGACATGG
Organism: Pinus taeda; assembly: GCA_000404065.3. Taxonomy (NCBI): domain Eukaryota; kingdom Viridiplantae; phylum Streptophyta; class Pinopsida; order Pinales; family Pinaceae; genus Pinus; species Pinus taeda. The sequence goes on from APFE030071696.1 coordinate 5,210, forward strand.
AGAGTAGACAATTGCTTTCGAAACAATTTTGAAATTCATAATCTAAATTACTATGTAGCTCTACTTGGTGGAGTTGACCATGAGTGGTGTTGGGAGGAAGTGAAACTTATCTTCCTCAGCTTGCCTTGGATATCTCTCTACTGCTATATTTTGGTATTTTTTGTGAGCTCTTACAACTTGAGGGTTCCAAGGGGAGAATTTCTCCTTGGATATGGTTGGGAGGAAAACCAGATGGTTCACAATGAGTTGGTAAGGATATTGGAGCAGGAGCACGATCTCATTGGAGCTGGAGCATATTCCCATCTTTTTGGAATTGTATAAATACACTGCCAGGTATGTTCATAAGCATTCTTGAAATTTTAGTTTATTATTAATTTAGAAGTGTTGTAAAACTTTAAAATTCATTGGAAATTGCTACTGTTGAATGTTTATGAGATATTTGCAGATTTATTTATGAGCTAACCAATAATGAATGGAAATTGTAGTTGAGAATGTACATGCAAGAGGATTAAAACACTAATGTGTTGCCGAAGTTTTAATTTTTTTTTATAATGAATTTTTGTCCATTGCATGTCGTCATGGGTTGACTAAAATACCATATTATCATAAATTTTATTTATTTATTTATTTCTCGATGGACAACTGTAGATGAAGTTTTCACACTAAGTGTTTTAAAAAGTGATAAATGAGATAGTACGAATGTTTATTGTTATTGTTTTAATAAATCACATCTCTGGAATGTTCTGTTTCTTTTTCGCTCAACATCAGGGGGTATCTGTGCCATTTAGCCATTTAACCCCTCATTTGATTCCAAAAAAGTACTTTTCTAAACCGAGATAAAAAATATGGGTGATTTTAAAGATTGTTGTTGTTAATTGTATGCGTCTGTTTTCGATTTTTTGATGAAAAAATAAGATTGTTTAGTCCTGGTTTTAAGATGCCAACATTTGAAGTTTCAATTTCAGAATTTTCTGAGCTAAATAGGTTGAAGCAGAATCTCAAATTCATTGTTTCCAAGTGTTTGGAAAAATGCCTCAATGGTTGTAGATTGCATTCTTGCAAAGTGTTTATCAAAAGACATGAATGACTGTAGTTTTTGTGCATATAAATTGTGAGAGTAAAAGTCCTACTTACTGTCATGCAAAGTATTTGTCAAAAGATATGAATGGCTGTAGTTTTTGTGCATATAAATTGTTAGAGTAAAAGTACTACTTACCGTCATGCAAAGTGTTTGTCAAAAGACATGAATGGCTGCAGTTTTTGTGCATATAAATTGTTAGAGTAAAATTCCTACTTATCGTAGTTTTTATGTACTAGAATTTTATGAATAGACTATTTGATGGATGTAGCTTCTTATGTCTGCAAGTTTTTGGTATGAACATGAAAATTAATTTAATAATTTGCGGAAGTGTGAATAGAGAATATGATTGTTGCTACTTTTATTATCTAAATCTTTCATAAAAAAGGGGGGGTTGTTGGAAACAATTTTATAGTGACTTTCTGTGGTTGGTTTATCATAAGAAAATTTTAACATGGGACAACATCAGGAACAGAGGGGTAATGGGGCCTTCCAGATGTTGGCTCTGTGAAGAGAAGGAGGAGACCATGGAACACATTCTTAACAACTACTCCTACACCACCTAGTTGTGGGATTCTTTCTCCATCATTTTCCATCAAACAGACAGGGACATGAGAAGTATCACAAATACCCTAATAAAGTGGAGAGGTAACTATTTGGAGAATGAGTACCTTAACTTAGCATGGGCCTTAACACCAAGTTTCATTATTTGGAATGTTTGGAAAGAAAAAAATAAAAGAATTTTTAAGAACGAAAAGGTTATTCCTCTAAGACTTTTTGATCTAATCCTAAAACAACTCAGGGAGACTGTGAGTATCTCAGTTTTCAATCTCCCTAAAAATCCCCCCTCTGAGGTTGAGCTCAGAACTCTTAGACAGCTGGGAATGGAAGGAATTATTCCCCAAGGACTGAGCAAGAAGAACATAATTATTGAGACGGAGAAGGACTTCTGCCATCCTCCTCCGAAAAGCTATCTAAAATATAATATCGATGGGGCTTCAAAAGGCAACCCGGGATCAACAGGTTTCAGAGGAGTTTTAATAGATGATAAGGGCAGTATCATCTTTATCTTTCACTATCATTTGGGACGAGCCACAAATAATATGGCAGAATTAATGGCTATGGAACAATGTCTTGAGTTTCTGATACAGTACCATGTTTCAAATGTCATTGTTGAAGCAGACTCAAAGATCACCATTAACTTTGTGAAAAAAATCAATGGTGGATCTCGACCAAAGAAAGTCTCTACATATTGGAAATTAATACAGTTCTAACAAAGAATCCACGTTCACCTCCAGAAGCTTCAAACGGTGAGTTTCAATCATGTTCGTAGATCGGCCAAAAAACTTGCAGATCTTCTTGCCAATTAAGGGGTGAATAATACTGATGACGAAATGACGAAAAAGTGGCAGGAAACACCACAAAATAGAATAAAAGTTCTTTGCGAAGAACAAGCCACAAAAGATAAAGAAATATTCAGAAATCAGGCCAGGATGACTAGCACGGATTAAGTTCTCCAGTTAGTATTCGTTTTCCTTCCAGCATGCACATGGTTGACATAAAAGCAAATTTTGGTTTCATTTTACCCTTGAGGCAGTCGAAAGGGATGCACAGTTCTTTGATTGAAAAGGTGCTAGGTCTTTTCCCACAAAAGTACCTTACCGGAGTTCGGTTTTGTAGCAGGAACATTCAAATTGCAGGGTTCATTTTTCAGGCTGTCGGATGTCTTCCCCTTTTCTGTTTTCGGGCTCGGCAAACTTGGCTTGCACGGTTTTTTGGTGATCGCGCATTTCATCAGTGTTTAATGGTTTTGTTATTGTGGGAGCAATTCCATAGAGCTTGTTACACGTGGCAGGTGGTAGACTATGAAACCACCTTTGATTGCGCACTATTCCTCGGTAGTGTTAGGCCATGCGATTTGATTTCTGGCCGTTGGATCCTTCGCCCTAGATTAACGATTGGTATCGATCGTGCTGTTGTGGGGCTAGGTGGGCTCTATCCTCTCTTTCGTTTTGGAGCGCTTTCCCACTCTTTAGTGGTGTGTGGTTTTTGCGCGGTCAGTAGGGTCTATTATTGTGGGTGGGCCTAGGAGACTTTGTTTTTCCCGTTAGTTTGAGTGGGGGCTTGTCTTGCCTTTACATGTTTATTCTCATTATGTAAGTTGATCACCTTAGCAGATTGGGGGGTCTTGATCTTTGAAAGGATTTCAGTTTCCCATTTCTGGTTAAGGACGGGGCTTTGTACAATATGCAATTTTTCTGTTGGTTTATTGAAATAGAAGGATCAGTGCTTGCTTCAACAAAAAAGAAGTAACACCTCAGTGTGTTCTTCCTATTCACAACACTCCTAGATTATTTTGCATAAACATATTGGTGAGCCTTGGTATTGCACTAAGAGTGGTGCAACTCCCAAGGGCTTCTCAACTCTATTTATCAACCTGAGGTTTGTACAAACTTCTAGGTGACAATGCTATATACAAAGTAGACGAAATTCTACTCATGCCACCCTAAACGGGTACACTTGATCAATAGTGCTCCAAGACCATTCTTCTAGATAAAGCTCCCCACTAATAATATCTTAGAGTTGCTAATGAACAAAGCAAACATAATTACATGTCGATGCCTCTTAGAGTTGCTTTCTTTTGGAGGCGGCTTGACAAGGAGGGAATATATCTTGTAGGAATTTTTTTCCTTCAACATGACCCCATTCTCATGAAACCATTATAGAGATTTCCATCCAAATAGATCTAACTTTGCAAAATCACTGGGGCGGTTGAGGAGAAAATTTGGAATGAAACCGAGGTGCCCTAGAATTCCCCAGAAGTGGACTCCAAAATTCCAAGCACCTTCACAGAATACATGGTGAGGGGAGGATGCCAACGACTCTCTTCCTTTGGTAGCTTAGGAAGAGGAGATTCCATGCGCCTAGATAACACAATGTGTTTGTCCCCAAGGAGGTACGTCTTTTTGATTATCAGGAGAAAGATGCAAAGCTTGATGATGTTCTTAGAACAATGCCCAACTAGGAAAAAGAGTAGTTGTATAAAGCGAGATGAATTATTTCTCCTAACATTCAAGGCCGAGAAAAGAATGAATGCAAAGAATATATGAGGGACTGCGACAACAACTCCTCCTCTGCAAGCTGAAGGTAAGTTATTGAGAAGAAATTCATCTGTAGAGTAACATATGTATATTTTGATTGTGATTTGGATTTAGATTTTATCTTGACGATTGAAAAAATAAAAATCTAGATAAAAAACATTGTATTGAACTTTAGATCTACACATTCTTAACTCAGATCTATGCATTATTAGATAAACTCTAAGATCCTCATTTAGATCCATATGTATATCACATATAGAAATTCATTAAATCAACATATGTATTAATAGATTCTGGACACACCCACTATCAACTCCTTACCATAAATTTATGCCTAAAATCCACTTAAAAACTAAACCATATATAGATCTGCTGAATTACACCTCATAAATTTGAACGGCTATTATCTACTGTATTAAGTCTATAAGTTATTAGATCTAACCTGATAAAACTTCATTAAACCCCACACATAATATCATTGATGAGAAAAAGAAAAAGGTTTCAAACTAAAAAAGGATTTCAAACTCGTAAACCAGTAGATCCCTCCCGGTGTTGAATCATGAGTATACTCGTTTTGTAGTGTTTTTTGTTTTGTTTTTAAATTAGGGAATGGCTAGGCTAGTGTAATGACTGCGCTTGTCCTTTGAAAATGAGAGTGCCATTTACATGTTTGTTCGTAAACCTTTTTCTCTCTCCGTTTACATGTTTCTATTTTTCAAAATTAGTAAGTAACTCAGAAACAATTATGTGCATTGTCCATGCCTTTTATAAATTACTAATAATAAAATTCTTGCATCTGTTTTTTTTTTCAATAATTTTCCAAATGCTATGATTTTGTTGAGTGTCTGCTTTAAATAAAGTATCAGCTACAAGGGTTGTCTTTTGTTTTCTATTTTCATTGTTAAAATATTGTTGAAGTGGAAGATGCTTACATCACCTCCGTTTCAATGGCTATGGATCATAACATGAGATATTTTTGAATATTTGGTATTTTATTTGGCTTTCAAGATTTTTTGGTTTATATGTGGAGTTAGAATATTGTTGAAGTGGAAGATGCCTACATCACCTTTGTTTCAATGTCCGTGGATCATAACATGAGATATTTTTGAATATTTGGTATTTTATTTGGCTTTCAAGACTTTTTGGTTTATATGTGGAATCAAGCACTAGCAAAAATAATTTTATGTGATGTGTAAATCAAGCTCTAGTAAGAATTCAAAAAACTAGATTATTTGCAAACTAAATGCATGAACTTTGCTAGTGTTTAAGATTTGTCATACTACACTTATTATTTGTTAGGATAAAAAAGACTACAACCAATTGACTTACGATTTTTGTGGTTGCTAAGGGAAAGTAAGAATATAATGGAACATATATTGCTTATGTAAGAAAGTGGCATTAGCATAATTGCTTTGAAAAAATAAGCCATAACATAATGTGTTAAGTGTATAGCTAGAGTAAGTTAGACAAAGGATGCTAGAAAATATTAATAAAACATAGCATCTTCTTTAAAGCTGAATGGATCCCCTATGATATAGGTTCTAGAGAGTAAGCCATCGAGGCCCTTCCTATAAACGTGTTGAGGATTAAAGCCCTTGCAGTGGATTAAACTTTGAAGGAAAAAACTCTCAGAACCGGCAACCCCTTACAGAAGTGGAAGATAAACTAGAGGTCATACATGATGACCTAACAAATGTTATGTTCTGATGCAAGTCTAGAAGAAGATAGAAGCAAATTTCTAGCTTGGGAAGAGGCATTATGGAGAGAAAAAGCTAAGGCAGAGTGGTTGAAACGAGGAGAATAAAACTCTACTTTTTTTCACATGTATGACATCAATGGCCTTGTTGATTCTGTCTTTCTTTAAAGATGTTGTTAAAGTGCTTGTGGATCACTACAAGAAAATCTACAAGAAGCCAGATAAGTTGAATATTCTGAAATTTTCCTATACATCTCCTTTCGAACAGATTGCTCTTAGATGAGCAAAATGATTCACTCAATGCCCACGTCAGTGAAGAGTATCTTTAAAAGGTATAAAAACTCTTTTCAAGGTGATAAATCTTTAGTCATAGATGGCTGGACCATTGAGCTTTTGGAAGGTTTCTTTAAAGAGATAAGGGAATACTTGTCACTAGTTGTTGAAGAACCAAGATCCATGGGGAATGACTTTCGTTCTTTCAACTCCACCTTCATTGCGAACAACCTCAATATGAATAAGCCCCTTCTCTTTCACGCAAATTGGCCCATCTCATTAACGATTATGTAGTGCCAAAGTAATAGCCTGAAGGCTATCATCTCTAATGAGCAATTTGGTTTTCTTCCAGGAAGGCAGATTTTTGATATGGTGGGAATTTCCCAAGGTGCTCCACACTATTAAATCAAGGAATACTACCTCCTCCGTCATCAAGTTAAATCTCTCAAATACATATGAGAGAGTGGATTCAATTTTCTCAAGATTGTAATTGATGCTTCACATAGGGTTTGATATCCACTTTGTCAATTGGATAGGTAAGTGCATATCCACAATATCATACGTTGCCTTATAAATGCGTCACCTTATTTTTTTCCAGCCATGGAGAGGATTTAGTCAAGATGCACCCTGTCACTTTTACTCTTCTTATTAGTGCCAAAGGTTCTCAGTAGAATTTTGAAGAGTCTAAACGAAGAATGACAAATAAAAGTAATTCAAGTGAACAAAGAACTCACTATCACCCATATACTCTTTGTATAGGATATTATGGTTCTTTCCGGGAGACAAAAATGATAGGAAATATTCTTCTTCAATGCTGTATAGCTACATGAATAAAGACCTACCTTTAAAATTCAACCTTAACGTTGCACCAGATTGATGGTCCAACTTCTATTAGAATTAAGATTTTGTTTCTATTTAAAGTTACAGAATTTGAAGAGACTACAAAGTATTTGGGTTTTCACTTGAAGGAAAATAACTACTACAAAGACTGGCTATGGCTATTTTTAAAGACTGAAAAAGGGTCATTTTCTAATATAACAGGTGGATATTCATAAGAGGGAGTCTGACCCTTGTCAGAAGCATGTTTGAGGTCACACCTATTTATCAGGCGTCTTTTCCTTCAATACCCACAGACATACTAAACAAGATAATGAAAATGTGCTCCAGGTATGTTTGGGCAGGAATGAGAGAATATGGTGGCATACTTTTAGTTAAATGGAAAGCACCATTAAGGCCTAAGAAGTAGTGAAGCTGGGGATTCAAATTTTTCTCTCCATTTTTAGAATCGTTGGCTACAAAGTTAATGCTGAGAGTCCTCTTTATTGAAGTTTTGTGGCAGAGTTTGATGAAGTGGAAATATATTGAACCATCAATCCTGGAGTACTAGATACGATACCCTAGAAAATCGATTTCTGGATGATCTATAGTATGGAAAGAGGTACTAAAAGTCTTCTCAATCATTGGTGATCGT
>APFE030071697.1:11505-33919 GCA_000404065.3 Pinus taeda
CTCTCCGTTGGGCCTGAAAATAATCTCCTCGGGTTGGAATATGCGGTAAAGCCTGGAGAGTGGGTCTCGGTTTAGGGCCTAGTGATCCAAATTTTTATTGTGGTAAAGCTTGAGAGACTAGGAGACAGGAAAATCCCTCATGGTGTAGGTGGAGAACTCTAGTGGAATCCATGCTTGTTTGGCCTAGTGATAGGGTGGAGATCATAGCAAAGCTTGTTATGATATGTTCATTGTGTTGGCCTAGTGATTTGGGATGGATTATGGTAAAGCTTGGTTTTTGTTGATGAGGGTGAGGTGGTTTAGCCTCAGTATGCCCTGGTTGGTTATTTTGGTTTGCATCCCAGATTCATGCTTGGAATATGGCACGATGTTGAATGGCTGAATAAAGATTTGGCTTGGCCATTCCATGGTTGGCTGGAACGTGGTAGTCCCATCTCTAGTTGTTTTATTTCTTCTATTAATGAGAAATTCATTCCCTTGATTTTCATGTGAAAATGTATTGATGTATATGTGGATTTTGATGGCTAATATGTTTATGGTAGTTTTGTTCCTATTATGTTGGTTACATGTATATATTATGACAACAACTATGTATGGTTCTCAGCATGTTTTTACTTGTAAATGAATGGATAGTGTATCTATGGCCTAATAGATGATAATGCAGCAAATGACATGAGGGAACAATGGTTCATAGCGATTCTCAGATAAGTATGAGATCCCTACACTTAATTCTGTTGTTTACACTTGTAGGTTACATGTTGATGATATGTTTGACGAAATGCCTGACATAGCTAGTAGGGGTATGGTTATGGTCTTGTTCATCTTATTGCTTTTGCATCATTCTTTCCCTGTATTTTTAATGATCTCAATCTATCACTCCATTCTAGGAAGTGGCCTGGGATCTAGGCCTGAAAAGGTGGCTTAAATACTAGGGTCACTAGCACAAAACAGGAAAGTTTGGTCCCTGGTCACTGAACTACAATCCTGTGAGAGCAAATTTAGGTTATTGTTCGCTCCCTTCCCCATAGCATGAGAGAGACAACGGTCTAAGAGATCCAGAACAACAGTGGGTCCCAAGGACAGGCTGTCTAAGTGGTTGACTTGTCTCCTGAGGGTTATGTTGATGATGTTGGATGATTGTGCGATGTTCTATTGATTCCACTTCCTTAAAGTCGCATAGGAGGTCGAATATGATCATAGTATCCCCTTGTCTCATGTTTTCCCCAGTTGGCATGGTTACTTGGGTGGATGTGGGAGGAGGGTGTTACAGAGTGGTATTAGAGCCAAGTTAAACTCTTAGACTAGATGGGTGGTGTGTGTTGGTCATGCATGCATGTCAGTTGCATGTGTGTCTCTTACACTTGCATTTCATGTGCTTGTTTCATTTGCTTGATGATTGATTATGGTTGTATTATGGTTATCATGGAAAATTTGATGTTGATTTTGTGGAATGAATCGTCATGAGTATATGATTGGTTACATATTGTTATATGTCGCTTACATTTTGTGGTATGTCACTTTATTACATCCTTGTATGTTAATAGATTTCATTCTTGTATGTTTGATTACCTATATTAGTCTTGTAGGTTGGTTACAAGTATGATCACTTATGCTCAACTATATGCATTCATGTGTATGTGTAGTTGATTAGGCATTGCTTATGCATGTTGATGGTTTCGTGTGGAAATGTGTACAATTGAGTAATGGTTGTTTTCATGCACGAGGTCATGGTTTGTGTAGTTGATATGGTCATGCATTGATGACTAGACTCTAGCTAGAATGATGTGTATATGGTTTTGTACTCATGAGTTATATGTCTATATGTAGTCATTATGCATGTGTGTTCTTGGTTATAGTTATGCATGAATAGTAGGTCAAACATGCCTTGTGAATTTATGGTATGCAATTTAGGTAATCTTGATGCTATTAGTATGTTATGATGATAATGTGTTGGCTGAGATAGAGCAGGAGATGCAAATCACCATAATGAGGTTGCAACATTAGACTTTGGGATAAGAGCATATTGGCATACATGTATTGTATATTTGGCATGCAGGTATGTTAGTTAATGGATTTTTATATGAATTAGGTTTATATACATTAGGTTTATATGTCTTTTGATGTTATGATTACATACATGATAAATTATAGTTGATTAGTATAGTCATAGGTACAAGAGTCGGATAGTCAAGAATGATGGTAACCTATGGTTGTATTCATTGCTATTGTTGTTTTATATTAGATAGCTTGATGATTAGGTTATATGTTGTTGGTGAGAAGGATATATAGCTTATTTTGTTTATATGTTATTAACTTGATGATTAGGGTTATTTCATTGAGATGATGTTGATGTTGTAATTTGGATTGGTCATATGTGTGATGGTTATGTTCATTGCATTGAATATCTTGATGTTATATTTATTGTTTTAACCTATTTGTACCTGTGCAGATGGTTAGGGTTACGACATTCAAGTATGAGTCGAATTATCATGTTGCATTGTGTGGTACTAATCTAGACTGACTGTGTGGATATGATTACTATGTATTAATGATACTTTTTTATGAGCTTATGATGTGAACATGTTAGCTAGTTATTGTTATGGATACCATGATTTATGTTTGAGTTGATATGTTGTGAAGTTGTATCATCCTAACCTGGATTTGTTATGTAGACAAGATCACCTCCCCTGAGATACACTAAGGTATGAGTTTTCTTATGTCATATATTTGGTACTTGAGTATTTGATGATGTTGTCTAGTTGATTCATTTAACTTGGTATGGTTGCAAGTTGGTGGAATGTTTTATGAATTGCATAATATGAGTATGTGTTCAAATGATCTTGTTTTAACATGGTTGTACTTATACATATGTGTTGAGAGAGTTGATATGTACTTGATTATAGAAGGTGATAGTTATAGCATTATGTCTAATGACTATGATTTGACTATGGATTATGACATGATTGTTAGTCTTGCTAAATGTTAATTTAAAATTGATACATATGGTTGTCTTGATGTTTGGAACATGTGGTTGACATGTGTGAGAATTTGCAAGAAACATGTTTGGTATTAGTGTGACAAGGTAATAGTTGATGTGTTTATATAACTAATAGTTGGGTGATGTGATAATGCATAGTAAGCCTCGAATGCAACAAGATAAAAAGGTAACAGAAAGGAATTGGGCAAGAATTCCTTGGGCTATGTTTGGAAACCCTAATTCCAAATGAATGAGTGCTTTGCACACAGGAATTCTTCTTAACCTTGATTTTTTTGAAATTATGTGGATATGTGCTATATTCATGGGCATGTATTTGACAAGTATATTAGCTAGTCTCTAGTTATAGGTGGATTTTTCAAGGAGATTGGAGTCCCTTGAGAGATGGTATGGATGTGTTAAGTTGCAAGAAATGTGCTTGACACAACAAGGTAAGGTAACCAGTGCTTTTTTATGTTTATTTATGCACTAACAATTTTGTGTTTATGGCAATATTATGCAGGGGATTGCATGGCAGAGAGATTGCCATGAAATCTAGAAGAAGGATCAAGTTGAGCTATCCTTGGGAACCATGGGGATTAAGTCATGGTATATGTTTTTAGTCTTGCGCTTTTGGTCTTTTGCGATTGTTGTGATTTATTTGCAATTTTGATTGTGCCCGGTGCATAGATATGCCACTTTATTCTGGTGTCATGGTTTTATTTGTTTTTGTGATTTTATTTTTGTTTGCTTCTTAGCTTACCTTTTATGTTTTGAGTCTTGGGAATTGGTTGGGAAAGAGGAAATTTGATGGAGGTCGGGGAGAGATGTGTGGTACCCAATAGGTAATGTAAGACACTTATGAAGCTTGTTGCATGAGTAAGCACAACGAAAGGTAAGACTATGACATTTGGTTGGACTGGTTGGGTCCATTAGTGTAGATGTATGCTAGCAATATAGTCATGAGAAAGGTAACATGAAAAGGTAAAGTAAATGGACCTGAGATGTCGGATCGTTTGGCTATGTTGGGAATGATTGTTCTCAATGTTGTGCATGATGTGCATGGATAAAGGGAGTTCTCTTAACCTTGACCTTGATATCTAGTAATTATGTTATGATCATGATTATGCTTATGTTTATATATGTATACATGTAGGTGTGTATGTATGTCATGTTTGACATGGTTGTCATGGATCATGATTATTAACGCTAACATTTGTATGTATATATATGTATGTATGTGTCCATGTATCTATGTCACTATTTGACTGGGTCGTCAAGAATCGTACTTGTGGAGGAATGATTGCTTATGCAGGCGAATGGCATGGAGAAGTTTCTAACTATGAGGAATCAAGTGGGAAGAGTAATCATGAAAAATATATACAATCAGTATCGTGTGAATATTAATTTCTATTGTATGCTTGTATTATACCTATGATTATAATATGGATAGGTTATACTGAGGGATACATCAGCAAAGTGAAAGCAATGTGGTCTACTGCATGCTAGGATAAGCATGGATAAGACACTAGAAGCAGGGTTGCTTGGTAAAATCAGTGTGGTTTTGGATGTGGTATTATTGTTGTGCATATGTTGCATATGTTTTATTCATATGGTGCTTTGTGCATGAGGGATATGAGGTGTTGTTTACAGATGATTCCAAGTACGTGATTGGATATGCAATGCTATGTACAAGTGGTGTTGTGTGCATGTTGTACATGTGGTGATGTGTACATATGGTTTTGTTTGCATGATTGTACAAGTGGAATTGTGTGTAGGTGGTGTTATGTACATGTCATGCATGTGGCGTTGTGTACATGTGGTGTCACGTACATATCATGTGTTAGGTACTGTGTAAATGTGATATTGTGTACATGTTGTACAGTGGTGTAGCGTACAAGAGGCATTGTGTACATGTTGTGCAGGTGGTGTTGTGTATATGTGATGTTGTGCACACGTTTTGTAGGTGGTGCTTTGTACATGTGGTACTAGTGTACATGTGGGATTGAGTGCATGTCATACATGTTGTGTTGCAGGCATGCAGTACTATGCATGTTCATTGTGTAGTCATGGTATCATGACATATGCATTCATTCTGTTTCACTCTATATATGTACACCAGGTGTAGGTATATTTGTTGTATGTCGAGTGTAGGTCCATGTATTGCATGGTGTTGTATGCAGTGTGTGATTTTATGTGTGTGATGCACACTATGTGTACATGCACATGGTTGAGGAGAAGGAATTGGGTGCTTTTTGGGTGTGGCAATTGATCTGGAGTGCGTACAGAATAAAGACAAAGGTAGAAGCTAAGGATTGATGAAAGGATAAGTATCATCATTTTATTTTAGTTTTATTATGCATGTGATTTATGATTATGGTATATGATAATTATACGTGATCTATGATTTTGTTTTATGATGGTTACATTTGATCTATGATTTTTCCTATGATGGTTTTGTTTTGAGCTAACCTGATGTGTTATATTTATACATGATGATTTGGTAAAAGATGTTAGTTTGACTTGTTGTGACAGGAAGTAAACAAGATCGCAAGTGTACCTTATTGATGAGATACCAATGAGGTATGATTTGAAGTTACTTCAATTTATTTTAAATCTAATGGAAGTTATGTGCTTGGTATAGGAAGCATGAACATGCCTGGTTGGGTGATTGAAATCAACTACAAGAATTAGCAGCATCAGTGAAAGAAATTGGAACATGCATCATTATGTTGGTAAATCACTTCAGGAGTAGCGTCATTGTGGGACGTTGGTACCCAATAGTGTCCATTGATTTCCATGAGCATGTTGTGACCAGTATGATGGTTTTGAGGTAGGTATATGCCTTGGTTGTTTGATCTTCCGATGCGAAGAAGCCTTAAAGAGGGATGGATGGCCTAGGATAGGGGATGTCGGGGAACTTGGAAGGTGAGTGACTGCACGGAAGGGGTGATCGGATTGCTCAAGGGAATGTGTCACAAAGAAGGGAAGTTTGGGGATATATTTTTTTTGGTCATGAGCATTGCCAGATGGAACCATATGCACATTGGGAGTGTGCCCCAAAACAATGAGTCAGTAATTGTTCGCTGAGAGGACAAGTGGTGCATGATTGTAGCACTGGACATTGGATGCAGCTTTGACTGTGGTAGTGGATTCTAGACTTCCTAGGAAGAAGGTGAATCCTGGTATTACTTTAAGGGTGGAGGTGTGAGCCTCTGGATTCCCTTGTTGTGGATGTAAGCACCATATCATTTAGCTAGTTTAGAAGATGTGCATATGTGTATATGTGGTTATTTTAAATACCGTAATGAGTTGTGTTATAAAGTTCCAATATGCAATATGGTTTTTATTTGGTCATGTTGTCATGATGTTTTTTCTTTTGAGCAGATCATTCATTGTAAATACTGCAATGAGCTATGTTATAAAGCTCCATGGGTAGTGTGTTTTGTTTTCAGCAATCTTGTTGGTTATAGTTGTCATTAAACACTAAAGACAGTGTTACCCCAAGGGGGAGGTTCTATAATAGCCTTGGTGAAAATTACATGTAAAAATATAAGACCATAGTTTTTGGGACACATATTCCAAGATGAATGTTGGCAGGACATCCTAGGGGGTGTTCATTTGGTTTTTTATGGCTAATGAAAATGGCAAAGGCAATGGCTAAGGTTTTGGAAAGAAAAAATAGCATTTCGGCACATTCATTTATGAAAATAATGGAAATTAGGAGAAAATGGAGGTGAAAGGTCACAGGTTGCATGTGAGGAGGAAAATGAAGGAAAATAATGGAAAATGAAGAAAATAGAGGCCTCATCCATAAAAAGGTTTCTAAGGATCAGTTAGTAACCTTTTGTCAGTTCAGTGTTGGAGATATCTCATTATTCTCTCTCTCTCTCATACTCTTGGATACTTATATTTTTCTTGGAGCACTCTTGGAGGGTGTGGAATACTTGGATTCTTGGAGAAAGAAGGCAAAGGAAGAGTAGGAAAGTGCAAGAAGGCATCGATAGTAGCAACAACATCATATTTTCTTGTAGGTACTGAGTTGCATGAATGATTTATTCACTAGTTTTGGCATGCATGGAATATGCATGTGGTTTCTTGGTTTTGATTTGTCATTGACATGGAGGATTGCCCGAATTGACAATGGATTTCCTAGCCTTGCCATTTCCTCGATAGCCATGGTGATTATGGGTTTACTTTCATTGTTTGTTTTTGGTTGGTTCTCATGTTTCCTTAGCTTGGATTGAGTTATTAGTCCTAGAAGCTCTGGCTGAAAAAAGGCTCTCGAAGCCCTGTAACAGTTTGGGTTGGGTTACTAGTCTTGGAAGCCTTGGTTGGACAAATGCTCTACAAGCCCTTGGTGGGTTGAGTTACTAGTCTTGGAAGCCTTGCTTGGACAAATGCTCTGGAAGTCGTTTATAAGTTGTGGCTTGAGTTACTAGTTCTAGAAGCCTTGGTTGGATAAGCGCTCTGGAAGCCATGGAAGGCTTGGATGGAGACTAATCTGATGGTGGTTTTGCAATGTTCGATCATGAGGTAGAATCATTGTTTAATGGGTTGAGGCAGATGACCTCTGGAATCCCAGGATGATTTTTGATTTATGTGTTCTATGAGATCCCACATTCATGCTTGGAATATGGAATGAGGGTGAAATGTAAAAGAGAGATTTGGCTCTGCCATTCTATAGTTGGGTGGAACTTAGTAGTCCCATCTCCGATTGGCTTTTTGCATTCATTAATGAGAAATCCATTCCCTTGATTTTCATGTGAAAATGTACTAATGTATATATGGATTTTGATGGCTCATATGTTTATGGTATTTCTATTCCTATTATGTTGGTTATATGT
Organism: Pinus taeda; assembly: GCA_000404065.3. Classification (NCBI taxonomy): domain Eukaryota; kingdom Viridiplantae; phylum Streptophyta; class Pinopsida; order Pinales; family Pinaceae; genus Pinus; species Pinus taeda. The sequence continues at coordinate 19,327 of APFE030071697.1, forward strand.
ACATTTGTGACAGTAGCTATGTATGGGTCTCAACATGTTTTTACTTGTACATGAGTGGATAATGTGTATATGGCCTAATAGATGATAATGCAACAAATGGCATGAGGGAACATTGGTTCATAGTGATTCTCAGATAAGTATGAGATCCCTATACTTAATTCTATTTTTTACACCTATAGGTTACATGTTTGTGATATGTTTGATGAAATGCCTATCATGGCTAGTAGGGGTCTGGTTAAGGTCTTGATCAACTTATTACTTTTGCATCATTGTTTCCCTATACATCTTGTGATTCTAAGCTATCATTCCATTATGGGCAGTGACCTAGGCTTTGGGCGTAAAAAAGTGGCTTAAATCTCGAGGTCACTGGCACATAATTGTCAATTGTGGTCCACAGAGGCTGGCAGGTAGGCCTATGAGAGAAACTTTGGGTTTTTGGTCACTCCCTTGCCCATAGAATGAGAGCGACCATGGCCTAAGAGGTCCAAAACAACAATGGGACCCAGAGACAGGTTGTCTGAGTGGCTGATTTATCTCTTGAAGGTTTTGTTAATGTTGTTGGATGACTATGTGTGATGTCTGTCGATTCCACTTCTTTGAGGTCACATAGGAGGTTGAATATGATCATAGTAGGCTCTTGTCTCATGTTTACCCTGGTTTACATGGTTAATTGGGTGGATGTGGGATGAGGGTGTTACATAGGAAATTTATTTTCTTCCTGATTCGCTCTCAAAGTAAGGGGAAGATCATGTCCACATTCATGACCTCTAGAATGGGCTCATCTACAAAATAGAGGCAAGTGGATAAGGTCATGGAAGAGTACATGGATATGTTCTCCTCACTCATAAGAGTACCTTTGCACTATCAATTCAAGAATTCAATCGACCTAGCCCTTGGCACACCTCTACCTAATGGGCCAATTTATCACCACTCTCTTCTAGGAAACAAGGAAATCAACTAGCGGATATAGGAGCTGTTAAAGAAAGGGACACACTCGACCAAGCTCCTCACCATGTGGGAGCCTAATCGTACTCATATAGAAGAAGGATGGATACTGGAGACTCTACATTGATTATTGTTCTTTGAAAAAAATCCATGGGGGCTTCACTGGGGGAGTAATACCATACCATGTGCATTCATATTGGGGTATATATATTGAAGGAAAAATGACATAATATATTGAGCATATAATAGGGGGTAAAGGCTTTTTATATTGGTAGGTATAAAAAATGGATCTCAAAGTTAATGAAAAAGTATAAAGGATTATAAGAAATGTTAATGAAAAAAAGGACACCTACAATATCTAGTGACAGTGGGGGTGTTTTAAATTTGGAAGTTGTATTGGGTCTGTATTGGTAGAAGGTTAAATAATGTGATTTTTAGAGGTATTTCTAATATGTAGTCAAATTAAGGGTATTCTTTAGTCATATGTCATATGTTCATTGAGTGAACCCTCCATGACAAAATCATTGTTAGGAATAGATACTTGATTCCATGAATTGATGACCTTCTTGACCAGCTCAAGGGAGACAAGTACTTCAGCAAGATTGACTTTAACTTTGACTATCACCAAGTTCAAATAGAACCCACTGACGTGTGGAAGATCTCATTCAATTCCAAGGAGGGTCTTTTTGACTGGCTTGTCATGTCCTTCAGTTTGACGAATGCCCCTGCAATTTTCCTGAGGTTGATGGATGACATCTTGCAAAATTTCACCAACACATTTGTGGTTTTATATTTCTATGATATCCTCATCTTTAGCAAGACTTGGGCAGAGCACTTGCAACATATTTAGCAGGCCCTTCAGAATCTATGGTAGCACAAGCTATGTGATAGCTTGGAAAAAGAATATATGGGTTACAATAATAATGAGAAATGTGTGCACGTCGATACGGTTATGATCAAAGTCATTTGAGATTGTTTGGCCCCGATGACTCTAACATAGATTTGCAACTTTTTGGACCTTGATAATTTCTATCAAATATTCACATTGGGATTCTCTCATATCACTTGTCCCTTAAGTCAAGATACCATGGGTAGATAAAAAGCAAGGTTTTTATGTTTGAGTCACAACAAATGACATTCGTTTAACCAAAACAATGCCTTTGATCTACACTAGTCCTCACCTTGCCAGAACTACAACAACCATTTGAGATTGAGACAAATTCCTATGACTATGTTATTGGTGTAGTCCTCACTCATCAAGGACATCTAGTGACCTATCATAGTTAGACACTTTCTGATATTGTTTGAAGATACCCCACTTATGATAAGGATATGTATTCCATTGTACAGGTCTATCGACAATAAAAACATTATATTTTAGGGAAAGAGATTCCACATGGATCACCAACCTCTTCAATTTATGCCGACACGGGGATAGTTACAAAATGATCTCCACTAAAGATGGTCCACATATCTACAAAAATATTTCAACATTAAATAAAAAAGGGTAGCACCAAACACATTCTAGACTTCCTTAGTAAGCCCATGATTATGAAACTAAACATAGCTCTCAACTCTTCTATGAATGAGACCTATGGATGGCCGCACCTAGATTATACTAACTTTTAATTCACAACCACCTACAAGATGTTGATGACTGACAAGCTAGTTCCAAACTTCCACCTTTAGGATGGGGTGTTGTGTTAGTTGGGACACCATTGTGTTACTTCAAGTGAGCATGCCACATTGATTAATTTTGGAGGAAAATTATAGTCAAGTAGAAGGACCCTTTGGTGTGGAGAAGATATTGGCAGTATTGCAAAAGTATTTTTATTGATCGAGACTCCAATTGGATGTATGAAAATATATCAAGTCCTACATTTCCTATGCCATAGCCAAACCAACCATTAAGAAGCAAGGAATATACACCCCTCTGCCTACTCTTAGACGATCTTGAGAATCCATCTCTGTGGACTATATGTCTATCTTTCCTTCTGTAAAGCATGGCAATGATTGTGTGTTTGTAATCGTTGATATATTTTTTAAGATGGCCATATTGGATGCATGCAAGAAGAGTATCACTACAAAAGCCATTGATAAGCTCTTCCTCGAACGAGTGTGGGTACATTTTGGGATCCCACAGAGCATCATATCAGATTAGGATAGTAGATTCCTAAGCATATTTTGGTTGAGTCTATGGTCATTATTGGACACCAAACTCACCAAGTCGACTTCCTCCCACCCCCAGATTGATGCCCAGACAAAGGTTGTTAACAGGATGATCATGCACATATTACGCATGTATAAATCCAAGCATCCATGAACATGGGATGAGAGTCTCCCCTATGTCCAATACAACTACAACAGAACTCTCCATAGCTCAACTGAACACAACCCCTTTTAGGTGTGTCTGGGATTTCAACCATTGTGTTCAATTAATGTTGCATTGCCCCTTACAAATACACATGAAGAATATGTACATGTTCAATCCGAAGTAAAAAAATCCACCACGTTTATTGAAAGAATTCAGCACATATGCCAATAGGTTCATGATTTCCTGCATAAGGCAAATACTAAGTACAAATAAGGTCATGATTAGCACCGGGTGCCACATAAGTTTCAATTAGGCGACAAAGTTTGGTTGCATTTGCAAAAGGAACATCTTGCAAGGGCCCATAAAAATATTTGGTCACTCTGCTATGGACCTTACACCATCACCATGGTTGTGGGTGATAACATTTTTGAGCTAAGTATCCTCCCATTCCCTGACCTGCACCCAGTGTTTAATGTGGACCTTCCTCAACCCTAATTTCCACCATTTTTTGACACATCAAAAATTGTAGAATAACTAACACTGATAGAGCTCAACCTAGATTACATTGAGCAAGACATGACAGGTCAGATCACAGACACACATAGTAAGAACACCCTCCAGTAGATAATCCAAATATATTGAGTTTTCAAAGAAGACCAAATTCTACACCAAGGAAAGTGGCTCACGAGGGATCAAGTTCAATAGAAGTTTCCTCAACTCATGAAGACACTCAATGCATGAATACCATTTTTTCCTAATAAGGAAGGATATCTACAAGAGGATATTGGTGGCCACCCACCTATTCCACTGGCACACAACATGATTTTCCTAGTTTAGCAAATTTTTATTTTTTGCAATTTTTAGCCTTGAACTTCTAGAACAATTTTGAGGCCCTAAACGATGTTTTTTTGGGGAAATGGGCCACTGTGATTCACTGTATGTCATTAGTAGTTTACATTTTTACTCCTTAGATAAACCTTTCCAACAGGATATCGTGTACGACAAACAAAGATTACATGCCAAAGTTACAACCCTCGGAATTTGACGTTGCAACTTACCCCATCAGAGCCCATAAGCCTTTAGCGCTTTATCTCCTAGCGTTAAGATTTTGGAAGTTTAGGGTTTATTATTATTTATTCACATTAAAAAGACCTTCGAGCCTCATTATAACAAAGTTTAGAAGGCACATAGCCATCACATATCTTCTCAGAGATAAACTACCATTGTTTGAGCTAGTTTTCTTTCATTATGCGTGTAAATGGGTTCAACATTTCTATTTTATAATTGATGTTCAATTTCATTGTATAGTTGTATTCTAATTTTAAATATATATTTCATTCCATTCCCTTCTTAAATATGGGTCATTTTCCTCAGGGCTGGCCATTTTCAAAGGATAAAACAAACGATTGACTCTGTGGATGGGTGGAAAGTGGCTCACCCCTCATCAATTGTAGGAAGCTATTGATGTTGATAAGATAAGTTGCCTTTTGGACTTAAAATAAGAAATTCAAATCATATTTGATGAAAAAGAGATGATGTTGATCAATTGTGCATAATTATGTGATTTTTTTCTAAATGGACATTTTGTTCTATGTGATACCTGATCTTGGTACGAAGTGATAAATTTGGTTGTGATGATTTTGTAATATTCACATGCCTACGTGTTGATCTCAGTGTTTTGTTCTGATATCACATTGATCTTAGTATTCTCTTATGATATGTTTTCATGATTTTGAGGATGGGACTAAGAGATTCTTAGTCCTAGTTATCTTTAATGCTTGTAGTTGTACTAAGCATTTTTTCAAATTAGATGTCATGGTTGAGAAGACAAGGGATTTTAACCCCTCATCCTCTTAGAAAAATAGGATGGTTGGTTCATTCTGAAAGACTTTTAGTGACTCCCAATAAAGGAAATTCATCTTCTCTAGATATATTAAAGAATATTTGAATATGTTTTTTCTAATCAAAGGGTGCTATTGAGAATGTGACCTAGAAGTAATAGTATAATACTTGGTTGTAAAGTGGAGATGTAGAGGAAATAGTCTTCATAGAGAATTTGATGTAAAGTGTTAGAGAGTTCACTAAAGAATTGTTAAGTAGGTGGAAAATATATTGAAGGTCTTTGAGTTGGCTCGTATGGTCTTTTATTTGATTTTTTTTGCAAAGATTTTAACCCTATATAAAAATTACCTACAAACAAATTCGTAAAAAAAAAGAAAATACATAATGGCAAGAACAAAAAATACGCACAAAGATTTTTCTCCCATAACCCAAAACCGAGAAAACTATATTGGTTTTTAATTATGTTCCTTTCGATGTTACAATACATTATATACATGTTAAAACATTCATAAACCCAATCCATTAACCCTATATTAGAACATAATCATAGTTCCCTTGACCACATCTATAAAATACGATGGGAAAAACCATCATGCCCAAAAAAAAGCATAAAAAACCATGAAGAAACCATGGGTGAATCTACCCACCATCCTTGGGTCCACCCCCATCCTTGGGTCTGCATCTGTAGCTAGTTGTGCAAAGAATATAACACATACCCAACAGTTTGGCCTTTACCAAGCCAATTTTTTTGACTTGAAAATTTGTGGTGTATATTTGATTTGATTGTTGTATGGTTGAATGGTTGAAAGGTATGTTTATTCTGGGATAAAAAGACTTGGAGTTCATTTTATGTTTTTTCCTTATAATAATTGTGTTTCTTATGAAATTATGTCTTTATGTTGGCCTTTAGTTGCTTTTGTGGTGGATTATAAGCCCTATGTCTTTCTAGTTAAAGAGAGTGAGACATTTCACTAAGAAGGGGGGGAATTGTGAACAATAGCCTCTTTGAATCCTTGGAATAAAATCCTACTAAATGACTATGGAACAAAGGTTTGGATGCCTTTATAAAATGATGAGATCTCAACATCCTTAGAAGAATTTGGGCACAATATCTTCCCTATTAGAGTCAATTTCATTCCTTAGAGATTGGCATGTAATTGCTTATCAAAAGATTAAAATTTGGAAATTTGGGGATTGGAGGCTTTGACCATAGCCCTAGACAATGAGCTAAATCCATGGGCCTCTTAGAAAAGGATAAGGGGGTAGAAATATGCAAATTTGGATAATTGGGATATCTAATATCCAGGGACTTGATTATGGGGATTATGTTAAATGTTACTAATGGGGTGTATAGAATTTTTTAAGTGCAATAGATGGTATCTAGTGGGATCTATCAAGTAACAAAGGATGACATCAAAATCTGACAAGGGAAGAAGATAAAAAATATGGAAGATGTCTTATAAAAGGTTTTTTGCAAAAAGGTGGATGTCAAAGGGTCTAAATGATGGAACTTATAGATGGTGGAACTCTATATAGAAGGAACCTTGATGTCAAGGTTTTGAAGATAAAAAAAAAAATAGATAAAAGTTATAATTCTAACCTTTCTGGAGAAACCAGATCCATATGCCAATGTAATAGACCATGTACAATCACATGGATCCCACGTGGGCACTCATAGACCTTGTGGGTAGGTGAATCCTAATAGGGAATGATAACATGTCATGTTGACAGGGCATGGAACTAGATACAGGTATAGTGATGCAACATGATGATGTGGTATTATGTCCCAAAGGAGTTGATGTGGTGAATTGTGTGGAACAATGTGGAACTGATGATGTGGAATCTACAAATTAGAAAATTCAAAGTTTTATGAAATGGGATTTTTTTTGTTTTTTTTGGATTTGGAGGAATTCGAAAAAGTTAAAATCTTAGATAACTATATGAATGGGACTTTGACCTACATAACTTAGAGAATTCTAATATGGATGAAAGGTGCAGTGAAACTGAGGTGGGGGCCCAAGTGGCAACCCCATGGAGGTGACGCGTATGGTAGAAGAGATATATAAATCTAGAATTTTCATTTAAATGGGGCTTTTATATTTTCTCAGATGAGTATGTTGACCAATTTGACCAAGAATTTTTTTGGTTTTGAATGAATATAGAGGTTTTGGAATTTCTATATTGATAAAGTAGATTGGAAATATATATTAGCAGAGATCCAAAATGGTTAATAAATCGAACTAATGGAAAATATTGAATCCAACTGTGAGTAGTACATGGTGTCATATCTATCTATAAATGTGGCCCTGCGTACTGGCAAAATGTGGCTAGGGGGTTGAAACATGTTATCCATATGTTAGTTGACATTTCATTATATGGTGGAGACACATGGGAAAAGGATTGCCACATGTATAACATGTGACAATGGTATGGGTGTTGGCATGGTGTTAAGAAGGGAAAATCTTCAAATCGGAATAAGTTTTTGTCCAGGGCTTCAATTTTGATGAAACTTTTAACGTTGAAAATATCTTAATGAAATGAAGATGATGCTTGTATGAGAAATGAGATTTAAGATGGTTGGAAGAAGAATAATTTTGATCACCCCACTTTGGGCAAGCTCACCAACAACTAACATAGAGGTATAGTTTGTAGTGTGATTTCAAGGTCTCATTAGTTTGGGGTCCAATTATTTCAACACTTTGTAGGCTAAGTTCCCTAGCCTTGCTCTACAAGTAGGGTCACTCCTTGAGGCAAGTTCACAAGGAGGTTGCAAGGTGGTGTAGTTGGGTAGATATTTGGGAGAATTTAATGACCTCTCTTTGGTTTCTCTCCTTGGTTGAATTATTTATGTGGCTTAGGTCGGTGCATTGTATTTAAAAATCCCTTTCTAGGATATTTTATTTACAGCCAATAGGGTAGTATGGAATTTGGAAGTTAAGATCCTAGGCCTAACTCTATAAGAATTATTTCTGCTCTGGGAGAACTAAAGGGAAGTTTGTAAAATGGTATAGTCTTGGGGATAACTAGAAGTTGTCATAGACTTTCTTGCTCGTCTGATACTAATCATCATGGTGCATCAAAGAGCTTACTTTAGAAACATATCTAGTAGTTGAGACATCATGGGTAACGCACATGTTCATTCTCATGCACAATTGTTTATTAGATTGTTCATAGCACATACCCCTCTTGAACATTTAGCAAGTGCTTTGGGATATTAAAGAGGATTTGGTTTTTGAAAAAGGGTATCAGTTTTTACTCTAAATTAAGAGCCACTATTTAGGAATGGGTAATCAACCTAGACCATACCTATGGGAGGACAAATCAATATTTTCACACTACAGACTTATACTGTGATCTCAATACTTTGTTGAGAAGAGTGTTGCATGAAAAAGACGACACAAAAAATGAACTTCTAATGTAGCTGGATGAAATGAAATTAAAATTCAAAGCTATAAATGAGAGGTTGGCTAGAGTCGAAGCTACATTATAGTAAGGAAAAGGTCCAACTACACCATAAAATCATGTTGATCATGATCCTATTGAGTTGGATATGCCCACCTCTCATTAATATTTTCTTGCTAAATGATGTTATTTAATTTTTGTTTTTTGATTCCCTGATCTGGGTGCAAGACAATTATATGTCCCTCTCGAGATTCTCGTTATGTGTGAAAGGATGGTTGAAAGGGTTGGAGGGCAGACAAACCATCTCCCTCGCATGTGTGATTAGGGAAGTGGGGTGGACGCGTGCAAGGCCAAGTTAATGTTGAGGACACGAGTTGTGGGGCTATTAATATCCAGGTGGGTAAGGTTCAGTGTACCATGCATGAATTTGTGTTGTGTTGGGCTCTAGCTCATGGAGGTAAGCATCGATTCTTGGGTTTCAATCTCTGGTCTGTAAGGAAGGTTAGGCAGTTCTCCTCTCGGGACGAGTCTGGTCCTTGTTGTTTCATGGTGTTTGCAGTTGGGTATGTTCTTCTCCTTTATTCCCCTCCTCGACAGCGGCTTGCCAATTATTGTAGTCTCTCAAAATTTTAATACTACTCTCTGTCATTCGACTCTTGTGAGAAATGGAACTTGTTGTTTGGAGATTGGTAAAATTTTTGTGGTTTCATCATCTGTAATGTCTGTTGTTTCTAGACAAGTATCCATTTTCTTTGGCATTCTTCTGTCTTGAATGGGAATTTATGGAATATTTCTGGTTTATAGTTTTATGCTAGCATAATGTAAGTTCGTTGGTGATGGTTATATCATTGGCTTGTTGGCCTTGAGCATGGGACTGTGCTCCAATATCTTGCATCTGACTTATTACATATCTAGGGTGAATGTCATTGTTATTTGGCTCGAGGAGTTTATTTGTGGAATCTTTACCTTGAGGAGACATGTTATTGTTGGTATTTCTCTGTATCTTGATTTACTTGAGCATGAGGTGCTGGTAGTTAGTCTTGAGCGTTGAAGACGACCATCCTATTTGATCCTTAGAACATCTGAAAAGCCTGAGCCAAATGTTGTTTCTCTCTTGCTTCTAATTCATGCTATTGTATTAGGTTTTTATAATTTTAATTAACATCCTTCCCGTGAGAAGTCCTCTGGTTCTAGACTGTTGGCTCATTCTTTTCAGGTGTCTGTTTGCATTTTGGTTGTTTGGTTGAGAATTCAAATCGATCGCCCATCCCTTGGTGCTAGCTCGTCTAGGAATGGGGTCAAGGTTGCAAACGTCAATCAAAGAACCTCGGTGGAAGGGGTTCATCCTTTGGTTGGCCATCGAGAAGAAGCGGTTGTAGGTCAGATGTTCACATTATCAGTGAGGCAACCCAAGCCTATAACACAGGAACCCCATCCCAGGTTAAACAAATGATCTCGTCTTGGGAAACATAATTAAATCAATAAGCAGAAACTGAAGTGCATATTGAAGATTGGAGTGTCCTCGTTCTCGATCCGGGACATACTCGCGACCACACCACCCAATATAAACAGACTGTCCATCTCTACTAGTTGGTTAAAATTATTGTGGCCAAAGCTTTCATGACCTCTCTTGTAGGACCTATCAAATCTGATCTAGGTTTTTAGGAAATTCAGAAAGAATTCCAACTTATTTAATTTCAAATCCTGCAACAAAGTGTTCATCTTTGCTTCATTGAGCAACACATTCTGTGCCTTTCTCAATCTAAATCACCAGGCTCTAGTTCTAAGGACCCATCTTCTATGGACTCTTTTGATGAGTAGTTGTTAGTTTGGTTATGGTGGTTCCAACTTTTGTCTAGTTTTCTTTATGTATATGTCGGCTAGTACTTCTTGCTATAGCTATTTAGGTGATAGATGTTTTCCAGACATTCAATCCTATAAGGCTTTGTTTGAAAGGCTTAAACTTTTGAGGTTTTGGATGGCATATAATGCGGTTCAATGGCCAACAAACCTGGTTTCCTAATGGGCAGGTTGAGGCCACTAAATGTCTTTTATGAATGTAACGTGCTTTTTGAAAATGAATGAATAGAGAGGTCATGCCAAGCTTACAAAAAAAATAAAAATTGTTTTTGGATAATTTGCAAAATAGTATGCTAGAGTCCATGGAAAGATTATGTTATTAAAGCATGTATCAACAAATAGTATAGATATAAGTAGTCTATCTAAACGTTTTGTCATTTCTAGGTCTCCTTTTACTTTTTGGATTCTTATTCTCCTATATTGCTAATGGTTTGGTTTCGCGAGTGATAGACTAAAGGCATACATGAGGCCAATTGATATGTAAATTTGTTTGTTAATAAGACTTTTTAACAAACAAAAAATAATAATGGTAGGGATGGGGGGAAATATTAGAGAAAATATAATATAATTCACCCCTCATGGTGAGGGTGAGGGTTGGAGGAGATATTACAGAAAATGTAATATTATATTATATTTCTCCAACATTTCCCCCTAGGGATGAGAGTGGGAAAAATATATAATTATAATATATTTTCTTTAATATTTCTTCCCATCTCTTATTAAGTGGAAACATGAAAGAATATCAAAAAGAAAATATAAAGAAAATATTATATTTTTTATATATTTCCCCTTACGCTCATTTTAAAAACCTTATAAATATAAGATTACATTTTTTATAATATTTCTCTCACACATTTTAATATAATATTTCCCATTACTTCACTCTCTTCAAATATAATGTAATATTATATTTTTCCTCTAAAATTTTTTAGGTTTGCCCATTCTCGTGAATAAAAAAGTGGGAATATTAGAAAAAATTTTAAAAAAAATATAGAAGAATTTAGAGAAATATATTTTAAATATCCTATGTAATTAGAAAAAGAAAAAATATTAGAAAAAATATAATATTATAATATGATTGAAAATAATTATAATTGAAAAAATATTGGAAAATTTTAGAAAAAATATAATATTATAATATGATTAGAAATAATTACAAGTAATGATTGATAAGATTCATGATTTAAACTACATGATATATAGAATATATCTCGGCAATTATACATATGCAAATAACTTTTATATTAATAAAAAATTATTTATTGCAAAATAAAAAAGAAAAATAACATTTTATATTAACAAAAACTTCTCATTAAAAATATATATAGAAAAGAAAAAGAGGAGTGATTGATGAGGCTAAGTGGTCCTCCACTATTGTAGTAGTGGTCGGATGACAACATCAATTGAAAAAAATGCGAGGCGTGAAAACAGGAGTTTTAGGTAACGCAGAAGAATATACAGTGAATTCAACTCCATAATCAACCAACCATCCAATTGCGCGCACTTAAGTTGTCTTCCTTCTTTTGAATTAATTTGTTTTCCAATTTTCAAAGAATTTTCCTTACATTTGAAAGGGAAAAATATACATTTAAAAAAGTTATTCTAAAATATATTAAGATGTTTTAATGATAAAAAATATTTTTTATTAGTTTTTTTTCTATAATATTATAATTATATATATAGGAGGATATAATTTTTTAAAATAATATAATAAATATTTTTACAATAAATTTGTATTTAATGAGCGTACATTTTTTTATTAATAATATTTTGGAAAGTATACTTCAATATTAATTCATATTAAATATTTTTTAATATAGATATATATTAAGTTTCAAAATAGCCATGTGTTGTCAAAACTTAGAAACCAAAAATAGGGCAATAAAAAATTTATATATAAGAAACAAAATGTTAAAAAAAATATTTTAATATTGAATATAATAAATATCCAATGTGATTTATGAATAAAATATTTTAATTTGAATCAATATTAACTTATAATTAAAAATATATTAATAACCAAACAAATCATTTTAATGTGTGTTTCATATTGGTCACATCGCCTTCACACTTGATTGTAGAATGAGCTTCTTGACTCAATTACTAAGTATAAATGCTAAAAACCTTCTTAACAATATACAAACTAATTATATAAATGAACCATAGTGAATAAAAAGTTTAAAAAATTAAAAAAATAATATAAAAAATATCTATTTCACACACCTAAATGGTCTATACAACACTTATTCATATTATATTTAATTATAATTTTTAAAATTAATTTATTTATTATATATTTAATTTTATTTATACATATAATTACTAATATAATTTAATTTATACGGTATAATCCCATAATTATATATTTATAATCATATATATTTATTAAATAGTAATTATATATATTATTAATTAACGAATTATCACAACACCAAATAATGCATAAAATTGTTTTCTCACTTTAAATAGTCAATACTTACCCAAAAAAACAGCCAGTTTATATTAAACATCGACCTTGTCACACATTTTGTTATTCCAAGTAAATAACTAAATAAAGTTATTCTTCTATCCAACTTTACATAAGAGTTTTATTTCTCACTTTAAATAGTCAATACTTGTCCCAAAGAAAAAACAGCCAGTTTATATTAAACATCGATCTTGACACACATTTTGTTATTCCAAATAATTAACTGAATAAATTTATTTTTCCATCCAACTTTATATAAGAGTAGTGTAAGGAAGACACATTTCGCTTGACAAATAATTGAAATTTCAATAAGATTTTGGTAAATTTTAATGGAAAGTTTTGGAAATTTGAAAATTCCGAATATAGTTGTTTTCTAAAATTTATTAGGAAATTTTTTGGAAATTTGGGTTATAGTGATTTAAATAAGTGTTATATATATAGAGACAATTATGTTAATAGGTGTGTTTATTATGTTACTGCTAGTGACATTTAGTGATCGTATTTTCATATTAATTTGAACAGTATAAATAAATTAAAAAAAAAAAATTACATAGTTTAACTTTGGGTTTTGGGGTTTCCAAGGTGTGACGTTGGTTGCCGCCACCACCAGAGATTCAATCCCCAACACACAGCGTCACCATTGTTTGTATTTAATGTAGTGTCCGTTTGAATTGAATGTTGTGTCTGTGGACCAAATACACCTTAACGGACTTCAATTTAAAGAACTAGATCATTGATTTTATTAGATCTTTCTTTCTCAAATTCTATGAGGGAGACAATGACGCTATGGATGGTGATGTGCTTCTTCACTAGAATATTGAATGCAACCTCTGTTTAAATTGAATGCAACGTTCGTGGACTAGATATGCCTTGACAAACTTCAATTTAAAGAACTGAATTGTTAATTATAGTAGACCTTTGTTTCTCAAATTCTATGAGGGAGATAGTGAGACTATGGATGGTGATGTACTTCTTCTTCATAAGGATGGAAACATGGAATAAAATAAATAGTTCATAATCTTTAGGACTAGAATTAGGGTTTTTGGTATATTATGATGTACAAATATTTCATGGGGAAAATAGAAGCAAAAGATGAAAGTTAGACGTGTGAAAGAAATTTGGGCTTTAATGGCACAGGAGTTGAAGGTTTTGTTTGTTTGTTGCAATTGTTTTTTTTTCTATCTCAACCTATGTACAGTTGTTTGACTAATGTGAATAATAATGGTATGAAACATAGTAGAAGACTTTTTGTGATACATGATCATTTCAGGGCCATTAACAAGCACCCCATTAGAAGCATACAAGTGCAATATAATATTCTCTTATGCATATTATAGAAAAGTCTGAATGCAATATTAGAGATATGGACACCTAGTCTGAATTTTTGACATTGCAGAACTCATATGGAGATGTTATTGATTGTATTCCATAGCATCAACAGTTCGGTCCTGACCACCCCTTGCTTAAGAATCACAAGATTATGGTTCTCTTTTTCATTGCAAATAATGGATTTAAATTGTGTTTTCAGAGGAAATTTTAGGGAGGATTATGGGAATTTCTTGAGATTTTAATTGGTGCAATTAATGTTTTGTAGTGTAGGATTTACCCACAAGACTTACTTTTGTTGAAAATAGCAACAAGAAATGTTAAAAATAGAATCCATAAATTCCAATTTAATTTGTCCTTGAATTAAATTGAGAATTAAAATCGAATTCTATTCTCAAAGAAACTTGTAAATAGTTAATTAAGTTTAATTAACTTAA